>BPLQ01014095.1:0-17652 GCA_021605075.1 Caerostris darwini
AAAACTGCCTGCTGGTGGATAAAAAAATGATGCACAACACATTAAGCAAACGACGCCCTGTAAAGCGTAAATTGTCCGACAATGCATTTGATGCATTTCATACATTATTATGTGAGCGAAGGATACTGGGCCAAAATGATTCAAAAGTTTATAAAATTGACCGGTCCATCCAGGACGACAAACTCATCATGGTACAGCAAGATCTTGTAGTGATGAGCGACTGGGCAATGGTATTGCAATATTCCAACATGTCATTTATAAATCACTTGACGGATTGCGTCTCGATCCATAATAGTTTGGAGCGTGTCGACGCCAAATTTAGTGGGCCCTGTGTTTGTAAATTTATCAATCAAAACACGCAGCGGTACGAAACTTTGAATGGATTTGGAAAATTTGATTTGATAAATCCTCACGATAAACAGTTTGCCTATATACGTTTTCAAAATTCAAACATTACGGCCAACAAGACCTTGTTGCATATAGTGCATAGAGAAACTGCTATCGCTTGTCGAACATTTCTTGGTTTGCATTTACCGTTTGATTTAAAAATGGATCACTTGTACATAAACAGTGTCAGCAATGCGACAGATGAAGTGCGTTCCCATTATCAATTTATTGAAGATCTTTTCAAAGCCTGTTCCGAGATTTATTTTCGTGAACGCTACTGTCACATTCCCAATGATTCCACCTACCTGTGCGATGGAGGTGTGTGGAGAAAAATATCAAACCTTGAATTGGAAAATATCTTGTGCGATGCAATACAAACAAATGTGCCAGATTTACATGCCAAGGAAATTAAATGCGTCGGGCAATCGAATCATTTGGTTCACCTACGGCATAGGTTTCAAGCTAAAATAACAGACGCTACACTGATGAACAAGTTGGATGCCCAGCTCAATTTATTTCCACTCAAAAACGGTGTTTGGGATTTTACAAACCAAGAGTTTCGGCCGATACGGTGGAATGATCATGTGCATGTGACGGCCGATTGGGATTACTCGGCGGCAGAATCTGCACAGTACAGGGAGACTGTCATGCATTTCATGGAACAAGTGCTACCCGTCCAGCAAGAACGGGAATACGTTTTGCATTTTTTCGGTCGTCTGTTGACGGGATGTAGGCCCGAAAAACAGTTTCTCATTCTCACCGACAAACGGAAAGGAAACAATGGGAAATCCACATTTATGACACTCATGCAAAGAGTCTTTTCCAAATTTAGTGTGAGTAACGGTGCCAAAATCATTTGTCTTGCCGCATCAAAGGAAAGCGTCAATTCGCACGATGCCGGACTAGCGAACCTGAAAGGTGTACGTCTTTTAGTTTCTGAAGAACTCAAGAAAAATCAGACACTCAACGCGGCATTCCTGAAAGCCATTACCGGCGGAGAATATACAGTGACCGGACGTAACATATTCTCAGCAGAACAATTTAAATATACGTGGAAAGCTGGAATCGTCCTCATACACAATGAACACGATTTCCCAAAATTTGATTGTTCCGACGATGCGCTCGTCGCTAGAATGGTCGTTTGCCCGTTTCGATCCAAATTTGTAGAGGATCCTAAAGACGTAGACGAGGAATATACGTTCCAAAGGGATCCAGACATTAACACACACTTTAATTCTTGGAGGTCGAGTGTCTTGGACATTTTGAGAGAGAACAGGGATCACGTAACCATTCCAGAATCGATGCGAGAATGGAAACTGGACATTTACACTTTCAACAATAC
Source organism: Caerostris darwini (assembly GCA_021605075.1). Classification (NCBI taxonomy): domain Eukaryota; kingdom Metazoa; phylum Arthropoda; class Arachnida; order Araneae; family Araneidae; genus Caerostris; species Caerostris darwini. The sequence goes on from BPLQ01014095.1 coordinate 1,730, forward strand.
CATTGAACAATGGTTAGACGAATACGTTACAATCACTCGAGACGACAATGACGAGTTGGGTATGCAACAACTTGCACACATATTTTTCCAACACAATACATCAATAAATATTTTACAAAGAGAATTTATAGCAACTGTTCAAAATTGGATCAAGAAGAATCAATTGGTGTTTAAGAATCGAATACAACTCAAGATGGATGGATACAGAAAAAACAGGAGAAATGTTATTTTTGGAATTAAATTGTGTCTAGATGAACCCAATCAAGCATAGTGCAGTATAATAAAGACATTAACAATTGAAAAAAATGGTTCGTATTAAAGTCACAAATCAGCCCGAGTTTCATTTACCTGAATTGTCGTTTCAATGCAAGATGAACGAAACCACATTTACATTGGACGTGCAATCGAATGAAATCATTTTTGAAACAAATTTGCCAGTCGACAATTCAGAAGAATGGTTGGACTGGTTTACTATCATGGGGTTTGAGCAAACCGGGCCAGGAGAATGGAGAATGGACGAGGTGCCGTCGCAAGAAATGTGGATATGGGCAACTACAAGACTTTTGAGCAATGTACACTTGAGACCATTGATGAAAAATGATGATTTACCAGAACAGAAGGAGGAAAAATGACAAAGAAATTTGTAGATTTCCAGCTTTTTGAAAAGCTGAATGAAAGGTACACATTATTATGAAACAGTAACTGACTCACCTGGCTCTTTTTGGATCATTAAAAAAATTTAAAGACGGTTGGTTTCACTTTGGTTCATCGAGAGTTGCTCAGCTCTCGCAAATCTTTCAGCTCAGAGATTTATAAATTTGAAAAAAAAAAAAAAAAAAAAAAAAAAAAAAAAAATATATATATATATATATATATATATATATTATATAAAATAACTGACTCATCTGGCTCTCTCTGGCTCACTTATATTCTTAATGTTACATCTGGACATGTAGTAGGTGATTCATTACATTAACCACAGTATAAAGTTTTTTTTTTTTTTTTTTTTTTTTTTTTTTTTTTAAATCTGGTTTGAGATGTATAAATACCCAGGAATGGTATGCGCTGGATCATTCGCTACTGGACCCTACTAGTGGAAAGGACGAAATAAATACTTTGGACATTTCATTCCATGCTTAAAGTCACAATGATTGAATATAGTCTACCAAAGAGAATATTAAACACGCTTTTAACAAATGATGAATATAATGAGCTAAAGGACGAAAAGGAACGACTCGAGACATTCAGGGGATGGCCAAATAGGTATCCTCTACCTGAACAATTGATAGAATATGGATTCATCTATATACATTCTGCCGATAGAGTTCAATGCGTCTTTTGTAAAGTAGTTTTACACGATTGGAAACTTGATCATAAACCACTACAAAGGCACGCCGAAACGTCTCCCAATTGCCCATTTCTTCGAGGTTTAAATGTCGGAAATATTCCACTCCAAGAAAAATACAATATCGTAAGGCTCTATAGGTGGCATGATTGTAAGAGGTGGGAAACTTCTTCTGATATGAATGAGGCATCCAAACGTCTAGATTCGTTTCAAAATTGGCCGCATCACATATACTTGGACAAGAATGAGTTTGTCCATTCTGGATTATACTTTACCGGTGTGTTGGATTGTGTGAAATGTTTTAGTTGTAATGTGGAAATGTATGATTGGGATTTGAATGATGATCCCATGCTATATCACAAGTTGTATTCACCAGACTGTGAGTACTTGAAAACTATTAAAATTCCATGTCCCTTAGACAATGAGATGGATTACATGTTTTACAAAAAAGAAATACATAGACTGGATTCGTTTACAGACTGGAATTGTTTATGGACATATCCTCAAGATCCCAGCGCATTGGCGACACAAGGATTTTTTTATAATAAAAATGGAAATGTTGTTCAGTGCGTATTCTGTGGAGGGACCATCGCAGAATGGAATGACGAGAAACCCATTATAGAGAAGCATGTTGAATTGTCTTATAAATGTCCCTTCCTATTAGGTAGACCAGTTGGAAACGAACCTAAAGATCCAGTTCAACAGATAAAATCCTTGGATAATTATTCAAATGGAGAAATGATGCATGAAGAAAAGCGTAGGGAAACATTTAAAACTTGGCCGCACTTTGGATTGGATACAAGAGAATTGGCCCATGTTGGATTTTATTACATTGGGAAAAGGGATCTTGTAAAATGTTTCAAGTGCGATGGAGTGTTGGGCGATTGGTCACGTTACGACGATCCTTGGTTGGAACATGAACGTTTTTTTCCAAAATGTGAATATGTAAAAATGATGAATGGTTTTCGAAGAGAAGGAACCGGTGCACATGTTTATAAAATCTTGAATCCATACAAATTGAAAAAAGAGCGTGATGGAGAAACTTGTAACATTTGCCAGAGTGGTGACCTGAATACCCTATTTGAACCCTGCTGTCATCTCGTATCATGTGAAGACTGCTCATTAAACTTGTACACATGTCCAGTGTGTAGAAAGGACATTATAAGAAAAAAAAGAATTTATCGAGGTTGAATGAGAGGCACGCATTCTCTGGCTCATTCAAAAATCTAAAGCCAGTTGGTTTCACTTCAGTTTATCGGGAGTTGTTTAGCTCTCAAGAATCTCTCGGCTCAGAGATTTCTAATTTCTTGTGAAAAAAAAAAAAAAAAAAAAAAAAAAAAAAAAAAAAAAAAAAAAAAAAAAAATATATATATATATATATATATATATATATATATAATATAATATACTATATAAAATAACTGACTCATCTGGCTCTCTGGCTCTTATACATTCTATATGTTACATATGGACATGTGTTGGCTGATTTTTTTTTTTTTTTTTTTTTTTTTTTTTTTTTTTTTTTTTTTTTTTTTTTTTTTTTTTTCATCCGGTCTGGGGTGGATAAATACCCAGACGTGTGAGCTGTCGATTCAGTCGCCAAGAACTTTTCCACACGAAAGGCTATTGAGAATTAAAAGAACATTGCAGAATTTAAACGAGTTTCGCTGGAAATATTTTACTTTAAAACTTTTAAAAGCATCTACAACATGAATACTCGTTCAAAGGGAAACCCGCTTCCCGAAAATGTTGAAATTGTTTTGTTGGACAGTATTCATACGAGTCCAGCATCCAAGTTGTATTTTGGTCATGTACAATATGATGAAACCAATGACGACAGGACACTTGTTAAAGTGGCGCTAGCCCATTTGACAAAGTTTGCAGATCGACATGTTTTCACATTATTTCAAAACGAAGGGAAATTAATTTGTCAAGATGGTTGGGTATATCATAAATGCACATCGGTGATGGAGATGATGGAATCTATAATCAATGTAGTTGACGAAAATGGAGTATTGGTCATGAACGAAGTGGATCAAATAGAGTTTTTTGATAAATGTATTGAAGAAGTAATACCCATCGATGGTCCAAATTGTATAGCTAGCAGCGAGTGGATTGCGGGAACAGGTGCCCTATATTTTCATCAATTTCCACATGAAATACCAAAGAGCAGGGATGAAGTCATGTTTGAGAAATTTATTTGTGATATGGAATATGAGGATTTATAATGCTTTTTATAAATGAAATGGATAAAATGGATGTGAACAATCCCACCACTGACAAAGAATGGCATTTAACAAATTTGGCCTAGTATACACCTTTGGTTTTGCTCAGTGCGGTTGAAAAGTTTTAAAAATTTGCAAGACGACTGTAAATCTGATGGATTGGACGATTTTACAGTCGTCGCCATAGACATAATGTTAAAGACTTTTTAAAATATGGAAAACTGGTTCTAGTCTAGTATTCAAACCAAATGTTGGATCATCCAGATTTTTTTGAACAAGGCCGAAAATGCAATAAACTCAAATTTGGAAACTACTGTTGAAAGATAAATCTATTTATAGATATATGGTCAATCTAGAAACAGTTGGTTTTTGTCTACATCAAAAGTTGCCATCAATTTTTTTTTTTTTTTTTTTTTTTTTTTTTTTTTTTTTTTTTTTTGCATCCGGTCTGATGGGTATAAATACCTGGGAATGTAGGTAGTGTGTTCATTCTCAACCCAACCGTCAACTTGTCAACATCACTTGTGCTTGGAAAAAAACTTTTAATAATGTCTGAAGCTGTAAAATTCAATTGGATGGAATATCCCAAGGAATTGAATAAATTTTACTTTGCTCACGTTGAGTTTATTCATGATAAAGGCCGCAAGATTCCATATCAAGTTGTATTAGCCCATTTGACAAATGAGGATGAATTTCACACGATAACATCCAATTTTAAAGATTCTGTGCAAAACGCCGTGTCGGGATGTAGTGTCCTGGTGTTGGAGGACAGTGAACAAGTCGAGTTTTTCAAGGAAATGTGTGAAAATGTCATTCCAGTTCAAAATCCACTTTGTAATAGTGAGATTCGATTATGTGATTCGAGTAAAGAGTTGGCCTGGGCTTGTGCACGACATTTTCAAATATTTCCCTGGAATATTGACAGGCAAGCTTCGATGGGGGAGTTGTTTGCAGAATATCCAATGTTTGAACGGTATGTGCATAATATGCAGTATGGAGGAGATTATAGTATTTGATTAAAAAAATAATATTTAAATTTTTTACATGAGGACTGTAAATCTGATGGATTGTACGATTTTACAGTCGTCGCCATAGGCATAATGTTAAAGATTTTTTAAAATATGGAGAACCGGTGCTAATCTAGTTTTTTGACACAACAATGATATGTTAAAAAAGTTTTAAAAATTTGCAAGACGACTGTAAATCTGATGGATTGGACGATTTTACAGTCGTCGTCATAGACATAATGTTAAAGACTTTTTAAAATGTATAAAACCGGTCCTAGTCTAGTATTTAAACCAAATGTTGAATCATCCAGATTTTTTTGAACAAGGCTGAAAATGTAATAAACTCAAATTTGGAAACTACTGTTTAAAGAAATCTATTTATAGATATTTTGGTCAATCTAGAAACTGTTGGTTTCTGGCTCTATTGAAAGTTGCTCAGCTCAAAAAGCTCTTTGCTGACAGATTGGGTCAGCAATGGATATCTGACTTTACCCAGAGCTCGCAAAGCTCAGACATTTCAAATAAAATGAATCAATTATTAGTTTATATTTGAAGAATGTAAATGTCTACCAGAATATTAAAACATTTCTATTTAATGAAACGTTGTAATGGTCTGGGATCTCTATAAAATGACTGAAGCCTACTCACTCTGGCTCACACGAAAAGAAATATTTTGGAAACGATTGCTTTCTGGCTTTCACCAAAAGTTGCCAAGCTCTCACAAATCTCTCGGCTCAGAGATTTCTGGCTCATTAAATAAATATATAGATATTTGGTCAATCTGGAAACTGTTGGTTTTTGAGCTCAGAGATTTTTGCTCAGCTCTCGAGAATCTCTCGGCTCAGAGATTTCTAAATTTGAAGGAAAAAAAAAAAAAAAAAAAAAAAAAAAAAAAAAAAAAATATATATATATATATATATATATATATATATATATAATATACTATATAAAATAACTGACTCATCTGGCTCTCACTGGCTCACTTATATTTTTAATGTTACATGTGATGGGTGGTATACTTACTATAATACTATTTTCAAGCTTGTCCATATTGTGTTGAGCTATATACAACGGTATATGTCACTCAGTGGCTTTGGCAAATCCACTTGGAATGGTCTTGAAAATATTGAAAGCTATATTCTGAATGTTAGGCTATGGACTTGCGATGGATGATGGAGGAATAGATACTATAGATTTTTTTTTTTTTTTTTTTTTTTTTTTTTTCAATATCCGGTTTGGGGTGTATAAATACCCGTGCTTGGGCTCAGTGAGCCAGTGTTAACCTGACCATCAACTAGTCAACTTTACTTGGTTTTATCAAAATACTCTCTCCTGGTTGGTATACAACGAATTACATTTCGACCCAGCCAGTTTCTAAAGGTGCATGTATTTTGAAATCTAAAGAGTGCAAGTAATCAAGTTGAAATAAAGTGTATGGCAGCCCAACATTCTTTGACACCGCAACAGGAAGAGGACGAACCCATAACACCCATTCAACTTTCAGAGATTATGTGTATTTTGGGACCCGACATTCTCCTCGTTCCATGGCATTATAAAGAGTTTTCACCCTCGCCGCAGTGCAAGAGTTTGGATGTCATACTATCGGCTGTTGAGAATGTGGAAGATGCCTTTTCGACACTCTTGTTAAATATAGTCGAGAAACATTTCAAGTCTCAAATGTCTGATGCAGTGTTTAAAGAAACATTTCAGACACTGTGTGAAGGTCTAAGTGGCGATAACCAACCCATTCACGTATTGCTCGTGTGTGCTTTTACACAAGCAGTCTTGTACCATATGAAATTGAATTTTACGTGTGTTCATTTGACAAAAGTGGCACACACATGTTTGGAAAAGGTTTTACAAACTAGATTTAAGCATAGTTTTGACAACGGTTTCATAGATTTTATGAAAATGTGTCGAAACATGAACCAACTGGTGTACAATCATAGCGATTTCGTATACGATTTGAAACCCAATGAAAAATATTTTGAAAGTAAACGCAAAATGCATGAGGTGATGGTGCAAGATGCTGACAAAATACTCGACTTGCTCAGGCAATGGAGAGATGCCAATGTCCATGAAACGATACAAGCTGGCAACGGTACGGAATCAAAAGAGATTGGACATTCGACATGCGAGGTGTGCAAAGGTCTCAAAATTGTCCAGTTTCTCAAGAAATGGATTCATTCATTTTTGGAAAGAAATCCAAATTATGAAAAATTTACAAATAAAATTGGACCCTATGAAGAGGATTCGACGCAAGATCCAGAGAATGGAGTATCGTTGCAAAGGTGGATGGAAAAGAGATTCGATTAAACGAGATGATTGAAGCGAATGACACTGAACAGTTTATGAAAATTTTGGAGAAATTGGAACGCTAAACTAGACAAGAAGGACGTTTGCAAAAGATGTTTTTTTCAGAATGGGGGATAGTGAAAAGAAACCAGTTGAGAGATTTACACAGATTTACAAAGCTCTCTCAAAAAAATTTAAGACTGTTGGTTTTACTTCAGTTCATCGAGAGTTGTTTAGCTCTCCAGAATCTCTCGGCTCAGAGATTTATGAAATCTTGAAAAAAAAAAAAAAAAAAAAAAAAAAAAAAAAAATATATATATATATATATATATATATATATATATAATATACTATATAAAATAACTGACTCATCTGGCTCACTCTGGCTCATATACATTGTTAATGTTACATATGGACTTGTGGTGGCTGATTTTTTTTTTTTTTTTTTTTTTTTTTTTTCACATCCTGTTTAAAGAGTATAAATACCCCAGATTGGTTCAACGTGCAACATACTTTACTTGGCTGTCAACTAGTCAACATCTCCCCCTGCTGTCTTGCTTGTGCAATAAAGTGAAATAAAGGAGGCATTGCACTATGGAAAGTTTAACAGACAACTTAAACAATTTGAATATGGATTCGTCGTCTTGGTCTGAAGCTGTTGAACAGAGTTCAAGCGGTATATCCGTTTTAAAACACCCACATGACCAAGAGCCCCAGCAAATGGTGGTGTATGAAAAAACATCAAACATGGTCTGTGTTTCTCTTGACGGAGATTATCTGGTGGCTGTTGCAGATCGATTTTGGTGTACAGTTCCATTAAATGAACCCCAGGACTGGATTGAATCATTCATACAATTCCTGAAAAGCCAACACATTAATGAATTGATGATTGTCGGCCTACCTGCTGCGCGTGTCTTGAAACCCAAATTTACAGAGTTTGATAGGGTCATGCTGGACGGCAAAGACACGTTGAAATATGCATGTAGAGAATGTAAAAGCAAATCGTGTGCTGTGGTTAAAGCCTATTATGGATGGAGAAGAACTATGAATGGGAAAGCATGCCATTTACCCCATGGGCAAATGAAACTCTTATAATAAAGAATATGGACACTCATGATCAATGTGAAAACGATTTTCTTATTCGAATGTTACAAAGAGAAAGAAAAATTATACAAGATTCCGCCATGAATATGATGAATTATGTTGATCAATGGCTCGAATACAGAAACGCCCAAAAAGATCAAGATAATTCTAAAACTCCAATTGTTCAACGTGAACGCATGTATTTGACTAGGTTAATAACTCAAATTTATGAATCTATCAATTACTTAAAAGAAACATTTGAGCCTATACCTTGGGAATCGATTGAAAACAAAGAGCATAAATACGATATTGTAAATGACAAATAAAGACAAGATGGATAGTTGCATCGAGATTGCGAATAAAACGGTAGTAAATGTCATCAAAACGAACGATACACATGCAAAATTTGAATTGTGGAAACATTTCAACACACTCTGCCATATTTTGGAGTTTGATATGAGGGCTCAAACTTTAAACATGATTGTAAAACCCGAATTGGAAGAATCTGGTGAATGGCACTTATCATCTTGTCCACATAAACGATATTGCAGCTGCAACTCTTACATTTCCTCACCCGATGCCTATTTCACCCGCGAAAGTGAGAATGTTGTAAATGTTTTAAATAGAGGCTTTCACTGGTCATATTGCCCTGTCGCAAGAATTGCAAAGGATCATTTGATGACAATAAATGTAGAAGGGGTAATGGATATTGCCTGTATGTGTTGTGTCCCGTTAAATGGGCCACGTTTTCAAAATGTGCTTGACAATGAAGGTACCAAAGAGACTTGGGAGAATTTTACAGATTCAAGCTTGGAAGAAAAGATTTCACCGTCTAGTTCTGATGAAGAGTATAGTAAAATTGAAGATTAAAAAAAATCTAGAAATGGTTGCTTTCTGGCTTGACCAAAAGCTGCTCAGCTCTCACAAATCTCTCAGCTCAGAGATTTCTAAATTGAAAAAAAAAAAAAAAAAAAAAAAAAAAAAAAAAAAAAAAAAAAAAATATATATATATATATATATTATATATATATATATATACTATATAAAATAACTGGCTCATCTGGCTCTCTCTGACTCATTCAAAAAAATCTCAAGACAGTTGGTTTCCTTTCAGTTCATCGTAAGTTGGTCAGCTCTCAAGAATCTCTCAGCTCAGAGATTTATAAAAAAAAAAAAAAAAAAAAAAAAAAAAAAAATATATATATATATATATATATATATATATTATATATATATAAAATAACTGACTCATCTGACTCATCTGGCTCTCTGGCTTTTTTTTTTTTTTTTTTTTTTTTTTTTTTTTTTTCCTGTCTGGGGTGTATAAATACCCATATCTGGGCTCAGAGCTCCAGTGTCAACCTGACCATCAACTAGTCAACTTCACTTGGCTTTAGCGAGTCCTGATAAATTGTGCGTCGCTGGTATACAAGGAGATATATTTCGACGCATCGTTTCTAAAGTTGGATACATTTCAAAAATCACTGGAATCCACTATATAATACTATGTTACATTAAAATAAAAAGATTCTAAACTTTCCAGCTGAAAGGTTGCCCAGCACCAGGAAAAGGCGACAGCATTTCTTTACCAAAGTGTTTGTGGTAAATAACGTCGACGCAAACTTACGAGATTGTCCGACTTTATATAATTTTGCACATTTTTAAAAGAGCGACTCAGGTGCATTTTCAATCGTTTTTTGACAGAATCCTTCCAAAATACCGTCCAAGGTGTTTGTATACAACTTTGAATCCATTCGTCTCCAAACGTCAATAAACATAGATAGGCTTCGTGAGCATCGTCGGTATCTAGACAAAGAACTAGATGAGGTGCCTCATTTGAAATGATATAGGGATGATTAGTACTCTTTTCAATTATTTTGTAGGGTTTAAAGGTGTCATCAAACCAGGGCAAAGGTAAAAGAGCGTCTCCAATATGGCACGAAACTACACGTGTTGACCGTACGTCCCATTTCAAATCCAAGTGACTTGTCAATACGATATTTTGAGTGTTTGAAGGAATCGCTGTGCCAAACGTGGGTTCGATCCATAAATACACGTCTCGTCCATCTAGTGTACGGAACCAAGAAGGAACATTGTCCTTTTCACCCATTGGAATGAGCAAATGCCGTAAATAATATTCAAGTACTCTTGGATATCGTCCCAAATTCCCAAAGATTATAGTGGAACGACAAGATTGAATAGCGTTTTCCAGTATTGCAGAAGCCATTTAAAAATAAATTGAATTCATCTTTTTTTCTGCAAGATGAATTCGGTGGGACACGAGTTGTTTCAGTATGTGCAACGAGAACGTCCCGACATTTACGAAACCATTTTAATTTTAATACGACCTCATCGAATCGAATCTGTGATTCGTTTGTTTCAACTCCATTTAAAGAGATGTGTTTCAAATATCGATATATTTAATAAATACAAAGAAAATATACCCAATTTTATTTTGGCATTTACTAAAGCTATTGTGAAAAGATTTCCTCAACCAGGAGATCCGTTTGGGATCTATTTAACGTGTCGCATTACCAAATCGGATACACAAACCACGTTGGACAGTAAACATTTACAGTCGAGTCTTTACGATGGGCCCTCTAGTTACAATGTAGATAAACATTTAAGGTTTTGTTTGAATCAGTTTTCGAATCAATCTCAAATCTTTGAACTGGCTATACGGCACCAATATGCTGCAGTTTTTTTACGAGATTCTAAACCAGAATCGTTATTGCAAAGATTATCAGACGCATGCATTTTAGAAAGAGGTGGCCCGTTCAATAAAGGACGGGATTCGCAAAATCGCTACAGATATCTCAGCACATTTCAATTTATCATTGTTCAAGATCCTCAATGTACCCGAGTTTTGTATCGTTCTGCACGAGATTTACTGCTTTTATTACGACGATTAGATACTAGAGATGTGGTGGCATTTAGTGACATTCGTTACATTTTTCAAAAGTGTGGCGTCGCATGTCACTTTTTCAACATGGTCGAGATACTTTATAAACAGTATTTTACAAATGATGCAAGTGTTCATGAACGAGATGTATTAACCATTGTCAAATACCAGTGTCGGACGGGTAAGCCGTTGCCTCTAACTCGAGAAGGTCTAGCTAAAAATAAAGAACGATCCCCTATTGAAGTGCTCAGTTTTGAAGCTCCCAAGAAAAATTATGTACGATTGAGTGTAGGTCCCGAACGAGAAAAATGGTATAATGTAGATACTTCTGCTGACAAGATTTTTTTCGGTCAACAGTTTAACGAAGGAACAGGGTATAAATTTGCTCTAATGCCAAAGGAATCAATGCATTACGACTCATTGTGGAAAGGAAACGGATCATGTTTATCTTTTTTGAAATAATTGTATAAAAATTAAAGTAATGAATGAAAAGCACGCATTATTCTGAAAACGTTGATTTCTGGCCAGTCCAAAAGTTGTCGAGCTCTCACAAATCTCTCAGCTCAGAGATTACTAAATTCTTGAAAAAAAAAAAAAAAAAAATATATATATATATATATATATATATATACTATATAAAATAACTGACTCATCTGGCTCTGTCTGGCTCAGCTATATTCTAAATATTACAAATGGACTTGTATTGTGCAGATTTTTTTTTTTTTTTTTTTTTTTTTTTTTTTTTTTTTTTTTTTTTTTTTTTTTCATATCCGGTATTAAGGGTATAAATACTGCGTCAAGTAGAGTGTGAATCATTTACTGCCTGACCGTCAACACGACTTGTGGATTTGGAAAAAAATACAATTATTCTCTTTCTGGTTGTTCATCAGTTTGCATATTCTCATCATCCATTTGTGGAGTAACGGCATTCATGGTGCAGCGTTTCAACATTTCAAAGCTTGCTCCTTCAACATTTAACCACAATTTACAAGCCTGTTTCCACTGAAGTAGATAGGCGTGATGTGTTTTGGGAAACAGTTTTGGAACAGATGTATAATCTTCTAGTAAACTAGTGTTATGTTCTTGTAAATAGACACGTCTCTTATCCAGATCCGTATTGAACCATCCCAAGAGATCTTTGATTTTTAATTTAGTTTTGAGAATCAAATAAACTAAAAGCGACATTTCGTCAGTGTTTTTAAGCGTCGACACTTTTTGAGAGATAAACTCAAGCTGTTCAGTTGTAAAACGTTTTCCTTTTCGAGTCATCTTTATTATTTTTGAATGGATAAAACCTTTCCACAGTGGGAACGAGTACGACAATTGAACGAAAAATTTGGAGTAGACCCTCACATGTGCAATTATATCGTCTTGTTACCAAAGACAAATCATTTTAAAGCTGAAACCGATTTGCAATACACGTTACAAATTACTCAAAAACCTTTGAGTTGGTTTATTCCCAAATTTAAAAAATTGGGAGTTGTTGTTCAATATGCAACCGTTTTTACAAAACAAGAACTCGAACGACTCGGACCTACAGCCTTCCGAGTCTCAAATGGAATTGTGGGCAAACTGTTACGACAGCACTTTAGTCGATCCACCCTCGTCTGCCATACGTCGCTGGTTAAAAAACTCCAACCCGGGCAATCGTTTGAAAATGTCTCGATTGAAACGTTTGTCGACTTGTTACTCAAAACCAAAACCATCAATTCAAAGAATGATTCACCAGATGGTTGTTTTGCGTTCCCTGAGAGGTCAATCCGATCAAACGATTCAACACCATAGACGAGCAGTTTTAGAGCAAGTGGCATCTTGGCTTGGAATGCCTGAAGCTGTTCAAGAATACAATGATGGAAAGGAACGTCATCAATTGCTACAACTCTTTTCATCATCTGCTAAAAAAACTCAAATTAAACAACTGCCGCGCGACGAAAGCGACTGGAGTCGACATTTGAGTAACTGGATACGCGAAAATACTTTACGTAATGGTCAAGACGTTAAACATCGTACCATTTATAAAATATTGGCGGTAGATGGATTTGAAGGTCTGGAAGCAAAAGATTTAAAAAATTACCTGTGGAACATTTTAAATTTGAAAGAGTTGAGACGCGAGTACCGACATCATCTCAATGCTGTCCGTCAAATGTATGAATGGTTGGACACAAATTCAAAAGTCTCGAGTTTGATGGGAACTGATTCGGCCTGTGTCGTGTGCTTGGCATTGTTACATTTGTATACACAAAGTCTCGAAAACGTCATTGTGGACGATCAAATTGAAATTCAAACGCAACGAACACGTCTTTGGTTGGAAGGTTATTTACATCGAAATGCAGCCTATTACAAAGACGTTCGTAAAGTGAACAATGAAATGTTGCAAACCTTAGGCCAAGTATATCTTGAATCATTTCAAGGAAAAGAAGACGATTGGAAACTGGTTGGCAAGGAGCATTTGACACAACTGGGTAAAAAACGATGGTTGAAAAAGACGTGCGTCGAGAAGAATGTTGAAACGGAAAGCACGTCAAACATGGAACCACTCGAAAACATGGAGTAGGATGAATCTCGTTTATAATAATAATAATAATAATAAAAATCACTGGAATGACTAAAACCAAAAATATTTTTTTAGAGGAGTGTCATTCTTCATCCATTCTCTACTCCATACATGTAGTCATATGGAATTAATAATAATAAAAATTGGCTTGGTCGGGATTTGAAAACGGGACACCCCGCGTGATACGCAAGGATCATTTCCCCTAGACTACCGAGCCTATTAACAAGTCTATCAACAAGCCTATATATTATTCATAGATTATTCATCTAATTTAAAGTCAGTTGGTTTCACTTCCTTTCATCGAGAGTTGCTCAGCTCTCAAGAATCTCTCAGCTCAGAGATTTTTAAATCTGAAAAAAAAAAAAAAAAAAAAAAAAAAAAAAAAAAAAAAAAAAAAAAATATATATATATATATATATATATATATATATATATACTATATAAAATAACTGACTCCTCTGGCTCTCTCTGGCTCATATACATTCTTAATGTTACATACGGACTTGTGTTGGCTGATTTTTTTTTTTGAGGTGTATAAATACCCCGATTTGTGCGCTGCTGGTTCATTCGCTGCAAAGCTTTCAACACAAGAGGTTCTCCAATCGCTCATGGAAAATAGACTTGCAAGACTGCATCACACCTTTCCTCTGGTCAGAAGCAAGACATCATGTTTGATTTACAAGTGGCCAAGCTTTTTGTGGCCGATTATTATTTTAAAATGTTTCACAGGTACTCTAAACCAGATATATTGAAAAAATTTATTGAAAAATGGAATCAGTTGCTTGAAATTTACAGCAGACGTCAAGATTTTATTACTTTTGAACCAAGTATACCTATATTGAAGGGATTGAAACGACGAGCCAAGGGTATTGTCATCGTACCCTTTCCCAATACAAAATTGCCAATACCATGCAATCAAATATCAGTCTTTCCACTGTATCCTTTTCGTATACAAACGGCATATAATCGATTTTGTTGTAAAGAAGGTTTAGAAGTACTCTACTTGTATCTGGATTTGACTGAAATACAATACATTTGTTTTTATCGAGTGCCACAAGCTGCTGCACTCACTATAGATTTGCAAGACAGATATCCGCAAATTTGTATTTACGGACCACAATCGTTGAAAACTTTTTTTACAGTTTGTAAACAGGCTACAGGCGAAGCGAAATGTGATTTAAAATTTCGGCGACATTCTTTGAAAGGTCCGGGGGATACTCTTGAATCATCGGAGGTTCATTTATCCAGTCCAAAATGTAACGATAATGGAGAATGTCATACTGTCGGCCAGTGTCCAAACGAATAGATGATATATACGTTTCTATCGATGGCGTCTTTAGATACATAAAACACGTTGCACCATCCACCAGGATATAAATGTCATTAGGTAGAATGTGTACAAGACGAAACGTGTTCCAAGTCCATATTAATGCATAGTGACTGTGAGAAGGTCGGCCCGGAACTGCTTCCAAATTGAATACTAATAATAAAAGGCACAAGATGGCAAAGAACCAATACATTGCTTGGATTTTATTTCTTTTATTGGCCGTGACCATCTTTAATCTGTTTTACAAACCATTGATGAAAACTACATTACTTGGGCCAGAAACTATACATGTACAACAACTCGTTCATCCCATTCAATCGTCTCTATGTCCATTGCACGGATTCAAATGTCCTACAAAAGAACCGTGTGATTGTTCTCGAATGTGTACCAACGGAGAACTTTACGTACCGTACAGAGTCCTAACCGATGACCACATTTACGTTTTGGATCGTAAACTACCGCCTGGAACCTATTGTTTACCGAAAGGTGTTGGCATGTGCAATCAAAAAACGTCGCACGAAATATTTTCCTTCATGGGTTGGTCTTGCATCACACGCAACAAGACTATATTTCATAAAGATAAATTGTTTGCCTGTTACCATCAAGATTCAACCGATAATCGTTTAAACATTTTATGGGATTATCGAGAAAATAGACAAGCCAATACGGATGACATTCTAGATTATTATGAAATGTATGAAGGTGAACTGCGATATCGATGCAAGTGCCAGGGAAAAGATTCCAGGGGTAAAGAGTTGGTGAATTCAATTCCGTTTGTCTGCTCTCCAGATTATTGCATACAAGATATTGTGAATCCTTTACCGATGATGGGATGGAATGGATTCAGATGTGAATGTGGTCCCTACTTTCATAAAGATCCTCTGGATACATTATCGCCATGTGTCATGGAACAAACTCGAGTTGAAAAGAATCAATTGATTGTGCGTGTCGAGTGCATGAATGACAACTCGTTTGTAAAAAGACCCTTGTACTGTCCAAAGGAAGAAGGTGTTTTGAATTTTAAAATACCTTTTACGTTGGGTAATAAACCAGAAGATTATTTAAATGTACACAGGGAAACAATTGTAAATTAATGTATATGTAAAAATGAATGAAATCTCAGATGTGTTGAAACTAAAAAAAAATATTGAATTTGGAAACGGTTGATTTCTGGACCAAAAGCT
>BPLQ01014096.1:0-242806 GCA_021605075.1 Caerostris darwini
AGTATGAAATAAAATATATTTATTAAAAAATATATGTTAAAAATATGTTCAAGATATGTTAAAAAATAAAAAATCTAATGATTTGCCATTTCAAATCATGAAATGCTTTAATAAACTAAGAGATTTTCGAAAATTTGGTGGACATTAAATTATAATACAAAAGCAGCTTAAAAATAAATGATGTCAGAATTGATCACCAATTGATGTTAAAATTGATCACTAATAAATAATTTTGCTAAATATATTTTTTTTATTTCCAATGGCAAGGCAATACAAAAGGGGAAAAAATACAAAATATTGTGCTAAATAAGAAAGTATAAAATAGTGCCAAATCAATAAACCGTATGGCATTACATCATCAAATGTTTTAAAAAATTTCTTTAAATTTTCTTAAATTTATTAAATAACTAATCATAAATCCATACAAAAATAAGATCAAAAATAATTTCCATGAGTTAAATAGTACTCTTTCAAAAGATTTTTGCTATTTACTAGTACATTTTTCATACTGGTACAACCACATGCTCGCTATCTATAACCCAAATCTTACGAAACGAGTCTTTGAAAATCATCCGGCCATTCATCCGCACACTTGTTGTCGGTGCTCTATCAATGGTTAATTACACATATCGAAAGGATTTCCAAGTCATCGGCATTATTAAGTATTAACGTCAATTCAAGCTGCAAATGTATCGCTGCAACTGTTTGCTGGGAAAGTCAATACTTAATCAAGGACAAATGGCGATTGCCAAAACACTTAGTCGGCTGGAAGCGCTATTCAACTTAAAGCCCCGGCTCGTCTGGCAACAGATTAAAGACGCCAGTCCTGCTCCTAATCTTCCTTAGAAAATAAACTGAGAGCATTAATAAGTTCTTTTCATAAAAGTTCTATTCAAATAAACGAATGCTTGTGTTTCAAATTGCTGCCTTTCATATTTGGAGTTTGTAGGCTTTTGCTGTATTAATTAAATATAATTTTTTAACCTTGATGTCAGTTTTCTAAATGAAGCAGATTAAATATAATAATCAAACCGTTCTAAAGAATAAAATAGAACGATTTAAGTGATAAAAATATTTATTGATTTTTAAATAAAAATTTAAATTTGTACTTAATCCTTATTTTGAAAATGATTAATAAATCAAAGATACTAAGAAGATAAGATTTAGAAAAATTGTAAATGATTATTAAGTACAATTTTAATTTTTTTACTAATGATTTCAATAAATATAGGGATTCAAGGGATACGCATCACGTATTCAAACCTTTCAACAAAAAATATTTATTGACTTTCATATAAAAATTTTAATTTGTACTAACCTTTATTCAGAAAAATTATCAATAAATCAAAGATATTTAAATACCGGTAGTAATTTAATATTTAGAAAAATAAAAATTGATTATTAAGTGCACTTTTAATTTTTTTTTTACTAACAAATTCAATAAATATAGTGATTCAAGTGATACATATCATCAATTCAAACTTTTTAACTGTGAGTGTTTATTGATTAAAAATTTTAATTTGTATAAATCAAAGATATTTATATACCTCTAGTAAGTTAAGACTTAAAAAAAAATTGATTAAGTTCACTTTTAATTTTTTTACTAAAGCTTTCAATAAATATAGTGATTCAAATGATATATATCATGTATTAAATCTTTTTAACAAAAAATATATATTGATTTTATAGATTTTAATTTGTACTAATGTTTAATCTGAAAAATGATTACTAAATCAAAGATATTTATATATCGCTAATAAGCAAAGTTGTAAAAAAACTAAAAATGATTATTAAGCTCATTTTTAATTTTTAATTAATTTTTATTATTGCTAATCAATTATCATCTTTATATCATTTATATAATATATAATATAATCTGTATCTTTATATAATTAATATTATTATTTTGCGTCTCATAATATGACCCACTCATGAACAAGACATTATAAGTGAAATTACTGATTTTTTTTTTATATTTTATGTAAAAATTCATTGCTGTATGTGCTTTACTATATTTCAATAGTAAGACTTATTCTCATTTTATTCTAAAATTTTTAAAAAGGAAGTGATAATGTATAGCCCATTCAAAATATCGAAAATAAAAGAGATGTAAGCATATTGATCACCATATTTATTATTAATTCCAAAATCTGCTAAAAGTTTGTAATCTTAGACTTTTTAAATAAGATTAATGCAAAGTTAATTACTGGAATTCTAAATATATAAATTAAATTAGTAAAGTTTCATAAGATATAAATGAATATTTTAGAATAAGTCTAATTAAATTTTATCTTATACTCCGAATTTCTAGGAAAACACCAATCTTTCATTAAATTAAAGAAGCTTAAAAAAGCTTAAAAATTGAATGTTAAGTTAATTTACTTTTACTGTAAGTCCAAAAAAATATATTGTTTTAAAATTAGAAATTAAAAATGTCATTCCTGTAAAAAAACATTTAGTAAATAATAATCACAATATCCAACCCACAGTTCAATCAATTTTTGTGTTATTTGTGTTTTATATTTGAATATAGAAACCTAAGTGAGTATTATACCACTCAAGATTAATAGGTTTAGGTATAAACCTAACTTGAAACTCTAATCTTCCTTATTTGTGATTTATATTTGAATATAAAAATTTAAATAAGCATTATACCACTCAAGACTAGTAGGTCTAGATATGAACCTAACTTGAAATTCCGATTTAATGGTTAATCTGCAGGATTTTCATAACAGTATACAATCTTTACAATATATTAATTTTTGATGAACACAACTCGGGCTAAAGGGATCTGGTTTGAATCCACTTGCAGAGTCTGTTGCAATCTAGAAACGAGGAGATACGATGGAGTTGTAATAATGTACTACTCGTATCAACAGTCATTCTTTCTACTAGGGTTTATCCGGGTTTTCGTCCTTGCAAAACCTAAATGGAGAGGCCTGATGGCTAAGGGACTGGCGCTCGGTACCACTGGTTTCGAGTTCGAGTCCCGATGGGGCCATGAATATTTGTGTTGGTACAGAATCCACTTTCAATGATAACCACCACCCGATCTAATATCATTATAGGGCTGACAACCCTAACCCGTAAAAAGGAAACATCGGTTTTAGAATCTGCCAGTAGGAAAAAGTCCATGGTCCATCGTGGACTATAGTGCCAGGTAGTCAGTTAGATACCCAAATGGAGGACCGTCCTCCTAAAACGCAATGCTCTCCTCCTCGTAGCCAGTGGACATGTTTGTAACATGCATAAGTGAATCACAAGACCTATCGATGTATCATCCAAGCACAAAAACTGATTGATGTCTATTTAATATTTCGTTGTATCCATCCAATCTGATGCATAAAGAAAAAAAAAACTTTACCTACCTAACTTTTGATGCACAATTTCATCTTTCTCCAATACCGCCATTCAAATTGAGTACAACGCCATCCACCTTATCTTGCTCCAGTAATAAATCTCCATTCTACCTTTCAAGGCGCAAGAAACATGTTCTTTTTAGGTGGCTAAATCCACAATTTTGCTACCTGCTCTTCGTTCTTCCCGAGAACAGTAACAAATTCTCTGGAGTGAAACATTCCCTTCCAACCCACCCCCCACCCCCTGTCTTCGTCTCCACCCTCCCGCTGTCACGACTTCCCCTGGAAAAAAAAAAAAAAAAGAAGAACCTATCGCAAAAACTCAACTTCCTTTCCTTTCAATTTATAGAAGTTCAGTTAAGCTTAAGTGACGATACAGGGTAAAGTCAAACTCTTCTTTTCCCCCAACTCGTGTTACTCGAACCAGGGAGTTTATTTTATACTTTCTGTTCCTTACTCTAGGGAATTGAGTGACTTCACAAAGTTATTTTTATGAAAAGGCGTGTCGAAGTGCTTAAAATCTAGGACAGGCTTTGTGTTTTAATTAAGATTGGTGCAGAACTACTGCCACAATGAACTAGAATTTTTTATCCACATATGATATCGGTGAATTAAATATAATAAATAAAGAAATTATTATTTTTTTTTATTATTCTCTTTACAGAGCATGTGCTCTATAACTTCTTCTTTTTTTAAATTGTAATATTATTGGATTTCTATAATTATGTAACTTTTAAAAAAATAAATCATGATATGGAGGTACAGGGTATTACTCTAGGTACTCCAAATAAACATCAGCCGTTACGTTACGTTACAAATTTTTATTTATTAACCGTTTGACTTATTAATAACTGGATAAATCTGGTAAATAAAGCATCGGACTTCAAAACTAAGAAGTTGGTTGAAAAATCTTTTAAGTGGTGCCAATGCAAAAGTATTCATCTCTATGTATGCACATGGCCTTGCCCTTTCAGAATTGAAAGACTTATTAAATAACCACCTCACAAGTGGTGCTAGTCAGAAAGCATCCATGTCTATGTATGCTCATGGTATTCCCTTTTTAAAATTTGAAGACTTATTAAATAATTACCTCGCAAGTGGTGCTAGCCAGAAAGCATCCATGTCTATGTGTACATCCCCATTTTAGAATTGAAGGGTTATTAAATAATCACCTCCTTTCAAAATGGCAAAAATAGTGATATGAAGTATTAACGGATCAATCTATTTATCAAATTATTTTAAAAGTGTCAACATATTCTACTAGATGGACAAGAAGGGATACCATGCTTTTCATAGAGCATGGTCCATTTTCTTCTTACCTGCAACGATTCCATCTGATGGACTCAACCTTTTGTTCCTGTTGAGTTGTATAGTAAGTAATCCTCTCCACTATTCTACCTCCAGCCCACTTACATTACCATGGCATTTGAAGAAACCTTCAGAAGCAAATTGTTGTTTCCTATTAGGATTGATTGTTAAATTAATGTAGGGAGTTTTGTTCATAGAGGACAACCTGAAGAAAAACATCAATAATATATATTTAAACAAAACAGCACAGCGCATATTACATATAAAATGCTTCTTCTTTCACCATTTTCTAGAACACAACCGTGTCATCCATTTTCTTTTCTCGTCTCACTTTTGCCACTCCAGCAAAGAGAAACTTCCCTCTCATTACAGCTACAGTTTGATCGTGCGCGCAACACCAATATTAATCTATGGAAGATAAACATTTTAAATTGCAGAGGATCTCGATTCAAAATTCGAAGTATGTTAAATTTTATTTGTGAGAATCAAATTGTAATTATTCCAGACTAAGCATCAAATCTTTGTTCAATTAACACTTTCCGTATAGCCGAAAGTGAATTTTACGAAACTTTTCCCGCCACCATCTTGTGTCCATTCCATTTCATCCGCATCATTCCAAAACTGTGTAGAGGCGTTTTAGTTCTAGGTGATGTGATGTGATTTAGTAATTGTAGTATGCACATGAGATGTATAATTAAGCTGCAAAGTCTTCTTGTTGAGCTCGAAAAGTGAGTGCAATTTCCTTTACCAGAGGCCATATTTGAAGGTGTCTTTCCAAAATGTGGAGGCAAATTGAGAGATGCAGAGGGTACAAACATGTTACAAATCGCGTGAAAAAATACACAGTCTAGTCACATTAATGTGTCCACCACATACTTTCGACGTCAACGTGAAATAACCACTCACAAAAGTCAGGTAGCAGCACATTGCAGTGGAGTGTATATAAAGAATTCCACTTAATACCACTTAAATACCACTTAATACCACATTCCACATTCCACTTAAAGCCAGAATATACAAGTGTATATTCTGGCTTTTCACAGGTGGTCAGATTAATGTGACTGGACTGTGTATATATGTAGTGTAGCAGAAGGTGATATATATGTAGTGTAACAGACGGTGTATAAAGTTGTGTAGGGATCTCTTCTCTGTGAACCTTAGGTAATTCTAAATCTATCACATTTCTGCCATTTTAGCATCAAATGATTTCAGATCAAATTGCTCAACAATTTACAGTAGCTAAATCTTAATATATTCATTTTTCATTTCAGGTCTCTTCGGTTGTTACTTTACAGAAAACGAAGATTTCAGCAGTGATTTCATTTACTGTTTGGAAGACTAGTGATTTTATTGTTTTGAATTTCATTTAAACAATAGAAACACTGTCTCCCATCGGTGAATGAACAAACACAACATTTCAAGACCTCTTCCCGAATGAGAAAAGTTTGCAGCAGACACTGGCATTATTCCGATAATCAAAAGTAAGTTTTAGAAAGTTTTCTTAGCATAAAAGTTTTGCTATTTTTATTCGCATATTATTTTGTATTAACTTAAAATGGTTTATTGCATACTTATGCAGTCTTATATACATTGCATGACCACATTTTTAGAAACGTTTTCGTTATTTTTATGGAAAACTTTGCAGTTGCTGCTCAATCTTACTGAATCACTCTAGTTAAGTGATTAATCTTACTAAATCATTAGTAATCTTACTGAATCATCCTCTCATTTGAAGTATTATTAACAATAACTGCAAAATCAAAATTTTATTATTTTTCTACATAAGGATTTGTCAAAAAAAAGTGTTTTGAGGTATAATTAGAGTATTTTTACCTATAAAAAAACATGGTACATAAATATAATATTTTGATAATTCAAAAAGTAATAAGAAGAAATACAGGTAAATGTCTTTTATTATTCTATTGCATTTGAATTTTAATATAACTCCTTTCCTTTGTCAAAAATTATACTAAATTAGAAAAAAAATACTTATTGGAATTATTAATATTAAGTGTAAAAATTAAAGTTTTATTATTTTTCAACATATGGATTTGTCAAAAAAAAGTGTTTTGAGGTATAATTAAAGTATTTTTATCTAATATCGTGCATAAATCGTGAATATCGATAGATAAAATATTTATATTTATCGTGCATAAATGCGTTATTTGATGGCTCAAAAAGTAAAAACAAATACAAGGTACAAATGTATTTTATTATTCTAAAAAAAGATTGAATTATTCTGACCAATTTCATTTATCCTGAAAAAATTATCTTTACACTTTGCATACTTTAAAAAGATAAGAACTAATATAAAATGCTTTGCTTTTATTTTACGAATATGCTTGATTTGACAGCAAGAGAAATGTGGTTCTCCCAAATCATATCATTTAGGTAAGTGTTTCTAATAGTTTTTACATTATACAATCCATAAACAATCCCATGTTTTATTTTGTTTTTTTTCAATTCCTATTATTAGCTCACACTCTCCCTATATATATCTTGTTCAAATTTTCAATCATTAATAAAATACTTTTTATTCATCCACTTAAGTTCAAATACATTTTTTTTAACTTGTAGTGGATGACACTGGATGTTAATACAGTGTTTTCAAATATTAATTCATTAATTAAATTTTAATTAATTAATTTTAGTTTTTTCAAGATTTAAGTTGCATATGTCTACCAATAGATGGCGCCAGATGTAAGAGGAAAATTTCAACTTTATTTATAAAGGAGTTTCTGCAATATAACAAAAAAAAGTAGGAATTGACTTTAAAAAAAAAATTATATTACTTGTTTAAGTTAAATACCTTGTAATGCTTCTTTCTGTATTTTCCTCAGTCATCAACTAATAATGGTAAATGTATTACTGCTTTCATGATATAGCAAATCATTTCGCATATTCCACTACTCCATGCCACTGGATGATGCAGTGATATGAGGACCAAATTTTGCAATGAAAGGTAAATGTTAATTATGATACATATTTATAATTAATGTGTAATAATTACAGATCTTTATATAGATCTTTAGAGATCTAATTATAGATCTTTAGAGTTTAGTTGCATGATTGTAACTAAACTCTAAAGATCTATAATTAGTTTTTATTAGTGCATTTCTTATAATTTTCAGATTATTGTTAGCTCTCCTGTTTTCTGTTGCTATTTGTCCTTTAAACATTTTTAAAGCTAAAAATAAACAAAAATATTTTGCATTTTATAATCGTAATTTTTCATACAAAGCAAGTATGGGCAATTTTAAACGTTTATATGAAAAAAGATACGAAAGGAAATATTATTCACAAACAATGCAATATTTGTATGTGTAAAATATATTGCAATCAGTCACAAATGAAAATTATTTAGACTAACAGAAAATTAATGTAGAATCATTCAATTATTATAGTAGAATGTTATACATTGCTTACGTTGTATTATTACTAACGAGTTCCAAAGATGTTTGTGAATTAGACGCTAAAGTAAAAATAAATTAATTGTTGCTGTTTCCAAGCTGTTAAATCTCTTAGAGAATTGATCTTCACAAACCTATTTAAAAGATGCTTGCAGGTGCCGAAAAATTTTTGGTAATCAAAATATTAACTTAGTAAAAATTGAAGCTTGAAGTTAAAAAAAATAAAAGAACTTCAAACAAATCCACTTCAAATATTTATTTAGACTAATATTTATTAGCAGGGAGTCCATGACTACTTAAAGGTTTGTTGCTTGGGGGGTTCTTGAATCCGAATAAGAAAAAACTGTTATTTTCATTTTCTCTTATTTCTTAATAAATATAACGTTGACTAAATCTCACTATCGGCGAAAATAGCAAGCACTTGCAATTGACATCTAATTTTTCTCAAAGAATATTGAAATAAATTACAGTACAAAAATAATTACAAAAATTTATATTAATTGTACCTAGAATTAATAATAGAAATAATTTATACCATGGCTTGTTTCATGTCTAATATTAATTGCTTCATCTCTAGAAAATTTGCAAACCTTCATTTGTTATGATAGGCTTGATATGATAGATTTTTATAAGGACCATAAAAATTCTTCTTAAAAATTACTATCTTTTTTTTGTGAAGCTATGGATGCTTATATTTCATTTCAAACTTATCTTGTGAATTGGGTTTTAACGCTTGTAACAGTGAAATAAAAAAAAGTTTTTCACAAGTGAGACACAAAAGTAATTGGCTTATTTTCTGTCTTGAAAATATACAAAATGGAAACATATTAAAAAACGTTACAACAGAGCTGAATGTGTAATTACCTTCAATATGGAATATAACTCTTCTCTAATAGTTATATAGGGTCAGCAATGTTCTTCCATGCTCCAAAGGATGGTGTTTATTAATTCACTTGACAGCAAAGCCCATTGTTGTATCAAGGCAGTTCGCAGATTCCGAAGGGTACAGAGGATTAAAAGAAACAAAAGATCTCAATAGAGTATTCCAAACATTATTAATCAAATTCAAATCGGAGAACATGCTGGCTAAACCATACACACAATAGTCTATTCATGAAGTAATTCTCCACCAATTGGGCCGTGTGTGATTTAGCATCATCGTTAGGTAAGATGAAGCAATCATCAACTCTACATTCCTCAAGAATGTCGTCTATATATAAATAATTAGTAGTGGGTCCTCTTGGGGTAATATACAAGTTAATGAGGTCGTCTAAAGAGATACACGCTTACACACTTAACTGGTCTTATTCCGTTAACCCAATCATATCCAAATTTATCACTTCCGTGAATATGACATGAAATTAGATTGTTAAAATTAGATTAGAGTTAGATAGTTGGTTTGATTAACGTCAACCCAACAATCTCCTTGAGTGACTTTGCAAACAAAATATGGACTTTCAGTAAAAGATACCGATCTCCATTCACTTGCACTGCAATTGGCATGTATGCGTGGGTGACTAAACCTTTCATTTTGGTGTCTAGGTATGATGAGTACATACAATGTTACACACGTCTTTACATCTTTCCGTGAAGCATTCTATGCAAACTTGATCTGGATACCAGCCTCCCAGTGCAGTTGTAAGAAAAGAATTGAGTGGGTTTAATGCAGCGAGTGCTGGTTTTCTTTACAATTAACTGAAAACAGCAGTCGTCTGCGGCCTTAGTGTCTCCAGGCTCAGCTATAACTTCCACAATCTGACTCTATTCTGAGAAAGTATTGTATAGGATAAGAATTCTTCACATTTAAAACAGGACAGTAACGAAATTTCATTACGTTATTTCTATTTACAGAAAATGCAAACGCTTTTAAAGATTGTTTTCGGCCACATGTCTAATGACGTTAAACAGCAGCAACTCCATAACTTTGCATATCATATTCTTATCTATTATAATTTCTTATGTAATTCGTATGATTTTTTTTTTTTTTTTTTTTTTGTAATCAAGGTTTATCTGATTTTTTTCTTTCTTAATTTTTGAAAGCCAGTTTATTTAATAACTAACTTATGACTTTTTGTTAAAATTTTCGAAAGAAATTGGCTAGTGATGATTGTTACACATAACTGTCTTCTCATCCTGTTTATAATAAAGTAATCAAAACTAAGGTTTATCAACTATCCTAAAATAGTTTGTTTTTTCAATGTATTTTAGTTCATTCTAATGCAAAAGAATCCCTTAAAATCTTCTATATAGCAGTATTAAAATCCATACAGAAGTAATAGTAGACAAAAAAAACCCCAGACAAAAATATTTTAGGTAAAACAATTATCTCTGATGCCGTAACCTCCTATTTTCCATGCTTAAAGATAAAAGAAAAATTCTCTAATATGCCAAAACATATATTTATTGAGAAAAAAATTGCCAATAAAAATGCATTTAATATTATAAAATTATTTTCCTCTTATTTGTTAATGTTAATGGCTTGTCTTTTCTTGATTAAGTATATTCTACTCCTCACCATTTTAGCGGCCAAGTGGCTAGCGTTCTGGCGCTCGGTACCACAGGTTTCGGGTTCGAGACTCGGTTCGGACTCCACTTTAAGCTGTAGATTCCGGTATCATATGACAGTAGAGCGTCACAGAGCCCAATCAGACTTCTTATCCCCCACATCATTTCCAAACTGTAAAGGGGCAACTCAGCTCTACGCACAGTGATGTGGTGTGGGGTAGTAGTAGTAGGCTTCAGTTTCGAATGCTGGCGGTGGCATGGATGTTTGTGAGTGGTTCGGAATCCTCTTTAAGCTGTAGGTCCTGATCTGTTTAGCCCTCATGCGCATAAAATGACTGTAGAGCGGCAAACCTCACCTCATCATTCTTTCTATCTAATGTATAATATTGATATTATTTAACCATGCTTGACAATGATTTTTCAAGATATGCATGCGAAAGTAGAGAGATAATATGCATATATTTGTATGACCCAGTTCTTTATTATCATAATGAAAAATGTCCTTAAAACATTCATTTACATTAATAATTAATTTAATTAAACATCCCTTTACATTAATTTACGTTAAACATTTATTAATTAATTTGAAAATAGTTTCAGCTGGTAATAATTATCTACCAATAAATCATAATCATTGAAAATTTAAAATAAAAATTACGCAAACATTAATTAATAATTATCAGCGAAATAATAAATTCTAAAATTCCCATGAGCACCTAGTTTTGCGTCTGGATCCAATTCACGATGGATTCGTGGTATTCACTACAGAAAAGAATTATTCATTAAATGTCACTTTAGGCTTTCCATAATGCAGGCGCATTTGGGATAAATTAATTAAAAGAGGAAAACGTTTTCCAACAATTTTATGCTTATATTTTAATTTCATAAGTGATGTACAAGTACGCAATTAGAAGTAAAATGTATATTTTAAAATTTTCCGGGCATAAATTTATTAAATCCTCAAAATTGGGAAACAAAATCATGTAAAACGCAGTAAAATCTTGGCTTCATTTGGGTTTTGTTACTTTACATGTTTAAAAGAAGCTTTTATATGTAGGATATAAAACAGGTATAATATAGTATATTATTATTTTTTATTTATTTCCAATTTCAAGGCAAGTACAAGAATAATAAAAATAGTAATAATAACAAAAATAACAAGGGAAAAAAATACAAAAGAATAAACGTCCAAAAAAATGCAAAGATGACCGAAGTCATTGCCTTAAGAGTTCTCTCGCACGCCAGTAAGGCTCTGTCTCCGAGTCGCCGTCAAGTACCGCACATCGTTGGAGGTGGTCTCTGTTCATTGGGTCTGTTGAACCACATAGAGGGCAGCCAGGGTTCGAAAAGATTTTAATGCGATGGAGATGTTCTGCTAGACAGTCATGGACAGTCTGAAGTCGGAACTAGGCGACAGCCTGCCGTCGCGGATTGCTGGGTATTGCTAGAAGATCTTTGATCCAACGCTTTGACATAATCCTATCCAGAATTTGAAACTTGTGGTTTTTAGTCATTATTTGTTTGATATGAAGTTTTATAGAATGGAGTGACAGTGACGAAGATCTCATTTGAAGTAGTTTTGAGCCTCTTTTTGCTAGACAATCGGCTTGTTCGTTCCCAAAAATGCCACAGTGGCCAGGTATCCACTTAAGTACCACCCATTTAATTTTTAAAGTCAGTTCCCGCAAATGATTTTGACACTGGGCGATTTCCTCTGATGAAGGTGGCTTCGTGGAACTAATAGCCTGAATTGATATAGTATATTATTATACAAAATATATTTCATACAATACTATGAAGCTATGCAAGTTAACTCAAATTAGTAGTTGAGTTAATTGGAGAATAAACTAGAAAACGTGAGTAAAATATAAATTTGTCTTGTTGTTTAGACATCTATATATTAGCATAATTAAATATTTTAAAGTATAATGAGAATAATTTATTTTAATTTTAGAGAAATAATATTGTCATTTACAAATTAGTCCAATGTCAATATATATATATATATGAACAAGGCATTAAACATCCTTTCCTTAAAGAAATAAAAAATTTAAAAGATTTAAAATTATTATT
This sequence comes from Caerostris darwini, assembly GCA_021605075.1. NCBI lineage: Eukaryota > Metazoa > Arthropoda > Arachnida > Araneae > Araneidae > Caerostris > Caerostris darwini. Next base: position 12,656 of record BPLQ01014096.1, read on the forward strand.
CAATTTAAAATTTTTAAATAGATCCCACTTTTAATATTAAAATACAAAGAAATGTCACATTTACAATTTTTAACTAATGAAATGACTATCAAATAAATACTGAAAAACTCTTTAAATGTATTTCTACCAACGCAAAAGGATAATTTCAATAACTACACTTAGACTGGATGGTTATGCAAGAACCCAAAGTAAAGTAATAAATTTCCTTTAAGCATTGAAAATTTAAACCAGATTTATTATATTTATCTACTATTTATAGCAAGGTAAATTATTTATCTCGATATTTATTTTATATATCAATATTTATTAATTATACGATATCAAGATTTATTAATTATATTATATCAAGATTTGCATTATTATTAATTATTTATTAATATTTATTATTTTATTTTATTCATCAAGATTATTATACAATTATAACTTATATTTTAATTAGTATTTATTATTATCAATTATAATATCAAGATTTATTAATTCTAATTACATAAATATATATATATATCAATTATTGAAGTTAATGAAACTTTTGTTTCATTCTACACTTCAATATGCATTTCCTACTTCTATTTCATGGTGGTTATCATTTCTATGATTAAAACTTCTTTACCTGTTAAAGCGTTGTCAAAAACAAAAACTCATATAAAAAAGAAGTGAAGTTTTAGGTCATTTTTGTTTATTTGTCTTGATAGATGTCTTAGACCAGGGATGGGCAAACTTTTTCGGTCGCGGGCCAAAAATCGAAAAAAAAAAAGGTTGGCGGGCCAAGATAAATTTTTCTAAAATTTAAAAAACAATATACAAGTATTACAATTTAAATATGTTAAGGAGATGAATGAAATTGCGATTTCATTTTTAAAAGTTCCTTATATTGAGGTACGAAGTGAGATGTACTGATTCTAAGGAACGAGACTAAATGCTCATAGGTTAGTCTACTGTTGAAATAATTCTATCTAAGGTTCATACTTGAAAACACTTGTTCACATATATAAAATGAAGCAAACATAGCACTGATTTTCTGGGCGTGAGATGTTAAATTTGGAAAACTTTCTTTCGATAACGATTTGTAAAACTCTAACTTGTTGGCGCCAAGCTACAGCTATAACTAACAAAGAACTTCCGCTTTTAACACTTTACCGATTGAAAGCTGTCTGCGCTTGCTATTTCCATCGATTTATGTTTTGTAGAACAAAAATAGAGAAAGTAAAAATATCACCAGTCCTTTGAAAAAAAGGAACAAAAAAATAATATTTCATCAAAATAGAAAAGGAGATGGTTAGATAATATATAAATATATATTTCTTTTAATTTGTCACGAACCGACAAATTAAAATTCTATCAGTGGGCCGGATAGAATCTTCCGGATGGGCCGGAGTTGGCCCGCGGGCCGTAGTTTGCCCATCCCTGTCTTAGACTGTACATTTGTGATGACTTATTGCTTAAATTTTCTCCTTAACTTGTTATATTTTAGACTTCAACTTAGTATATTTTAGACCTGACCCTGGACAATTTTTTTCTTTAAATGCTTTCTTCAAGTATAAAGTTTCAAGTTTTTTTACTTATCCCACTTGATAGACAGCAACATCTAGATGAGTCCAAGAAACCGTGCGGTCTCTGTTTTGAAGTAGGAGGGCAGCACATTCCAGGAGAACTTTTAGGGGTAACTACCCCGCATTTGCTTGTCGTATGGGAGAAACCCCGGAAAATCCTAACAAGTAGTCCGACTCACGAGGCAACATGCTGAGCATCCTAAACTCCATCGACTCTCCTCGTGTTTTGAAACAGTGTCTACAACAACCTCTGCAGTAATGCTCACCAGCGGCGGACGTTGCCACTGAGCCACGAGTCGGACGTATAAAGAACTAACCATCCCTGTTTAAGTACAAGAGAGAGAAAACACTGCTAATTAAAACTAGATTCATTAAAAATGCATATAACAAGCTGTTACCGACGAAAACATCAAAAAAGTCCACACAATAATTTCTGATAACCGTAAAGTGAAGTTGATCGAGATAGCTGAGACCCTAAAAATATCAAAGGAACGTGTTGGACATATCGTGAATGAATATTTGGATATGCGAAAGCTCTGTTCAAAGTGGGTGCCGCGCGAGCTCACAATCGACCCAAAACAACAACGAATTAATGATTCTAAGCAGTGTCTGGAGCTGTTCAATCGTAATAAACCCAAATTTTTGCGTCGATATGTGACAGTGGATGAAACATGGCTCCATCATTTCACATCGGAGTCCAATCGACAGTCAGCCGAGTGGATTGCACGTGATGAACACTAAAAATGCTGTAACTCATATATTAATAGTGCAAAAGATGTCAAATTTATACACATGTCTTTTGAAGGTTAGGGCTAACTAAGAATTATATGGATTTAATACTAGTAGAGCCATCTATTTGCCAGCCTACGTACCTTTCAGCCCACCTGTTTGTTGAAATCTTTCGTCAGGTGAAGCACTATCAAATAGAAAGTACATTTTCATAAAAAAAAAAAAATAAAAAAAAACATTTTCTTCTATAGTAATTTGTTGTCCTGTTGGTCTAAAAGGAATCTTACATTTCATCATACAAGCACAAATGTGCTCAATAGTAAGTTTTTTTTAAAGTTCTTTTACCAGGTACTTTGTGTTAGTGTAATGAATGACAATATGAAAGGCTTCTTATTAGACACTGATAAAATGTATCTTGATTGTGTATCTGACCAAGCTTTATTATCATAAGAGAACAGGATGTTGCTTTGGTATGGGACTCCATGCATCCACAAAAATGCATGCTTGACGGGAAAAGAAAGCAGTTCTCTGTGTTTCACGATTTTAAAACCAACTAAACCAATTGTACTTTAGCTTTTTATTTTTGCACCCTACACACCTCTAGTAAGGGATAATACTCTCACCATCGCTGCCCCATCCTGATTGTCATTTAGTTTATTTACTCTTGATGATACATAAATATCAATTTATTGTTATTTCAAAAGTAAAGTATTCAAAATATTCTTATTCACAGGGCGATTATAATTAATAATTATTACTAACTAATTACTAAGTATAGCCAAAGTAATTACCCTGCAGCTACTCATCTTCATTTAATATATTTTTTAATTAGATAAATATTTTTTAAAAAATGACGAATGAAATCAAGGAATCTAGAACTTATGCTCAAGACACATAAAATTCCTCTTTTATGTTGATAGAAAGCCTATCATACTTCTATATTGGTGACTAAATGTCACTAATACAAATAAAAATATCAAAATTTTAATAAAGGAAAAAAATTTTACGTAAAAAACTTGAAATTGTAAAAAAATTGAGTGGTAGACAAAAATCTAAAAAAAAATATAATGTATGAAATTAGTAATTATTTGGTTTTTCATGTGCAAATTCTTACATGTTAATACACAAAAAAAATCGAAATTATTTCTAAATAATAAAAGTAATAGTTAAAGTAAAATACTCCTGTAAACTAACAAGGGATTTTTTTAATTTAAAAAAATAAATATTTCTTGAAACAATTTATAATCGATCGTATCAATGGATTGACGACAGAAATGAAGTACATAAATATTTATTTCATTATAACAAAATAAAGAGTGAATATAAATAAAAATAAAATTTAGAATAAAAAATATGTCTTTAACTTATATATTGAACATTTGAAAAGGAACAAAAAAGATATTAAAAGAGAACACAATCACAAACCTTACCATTTTAATTTCAAAAGAACTTATAAAACCGTTCTTATTCTCTTTTATTCAAATGTTTATAAAATAATTAAAAATGAAAAAAATGAAAGTATATTAAATACGATTTATTAGTCAACAAGATCAGTATGACCACGAGTTATGACATCATTTTCCATTTATAATTCTTTTTGCGGATTGTTTTGAATTAATTTTAAATTATTTGTAAGCACAATTTTAAAATAAAACAGGTTTTTATTTGATTACAGAACAACTAATAAGAATTTTTTCAGCACGAAATTAAGCGACCATCTACAATATAATGTTTTTATTCGTAGTTATGTGAGGAGCTAGAAACATTGGATTCGGAGTACCACGAAGTCCATATGTCATATTTTTCGTCACAACTTCATGTAAATCCTTATTTATGGCGCCATTAAGTATTTCAGCTCATATTAAATCGTTGATTTAATGAAGTGATTATGTTATAGAACCAAATAAGTATATGTGCATATGACAATTCTCTCTTTTGTCATTGCACTGAGTTAATCCAGCAGTGCAGAGATCCAAATACTTCGTGTTTTACCATGAAACCCATCAGCAATTTCAGCTTATATCTGAAAACATGTGCTGTAGTGTCATACCTATCCACCTAGGAAATAAGAGCTGTCGTATATCACTCCAAGCTAGATTGCATGTGAATATAATGAATAGGTATGGATGCCCGTAGTAAGGAACATAAGCAATTATATCTTGAACGTATTCATGAATATGGTGTTGAGTGTCTGAATATAAAGATGGCAAAATCATTAGTCTTCCAACGTTAGTTGCATTACCATCATGCAATTGCATCTTGCAAATGAACGTATTCTTTACAGCGAAGCTTGGTCTGATTCAAACGGAGGAATATCAAACATTTTATTTAAATTTTTGCTTACATATGTACGATATATTAGTGAAACAATTGAAGACATTTCAAAATGTGATAGTGAATAATAGTTCATTGTCATAGCCTGATGGCCGAATGGCTAGTGCTCAGGCCTTCGGTACCACAGGTATCAGGTTCAAAACCCGGCTTTGCCCATGGGTGTTGTAATGGTTCGGAATCCACTTTAAACCGTAGGTCCCGCTCCTAATAGGATCGTAGAGCGCTGCGGGGGCATTGTTACTCCGCGTCCGTGGCTTACCATCAAGTTACACGCGCCCCCTGGGTAATTCTAAGTGAGTAACATCGGTGTAGCCCTTATGGCGAAAATCACGGTCTATTTGCCAGCTGCATTAGAAGAAAAAAAATAGTTCATTGAGCTGCATTTCTTATTTGTTTCTTCTCCACTGACTGGATATTATCATCTTAACGTTGAAGTGATATCATCGGCAGCCTCCCAAAAAAGGAATGCATATTGCAGGGCATCATAGCATCGATGAGTCTCTAGATCGTTTCTCCGATGAAGAAATATATCTCTAGGTTGGAATTAATCTCCCACTATAACAATTTCCACTTCGTCTATAGTTGAAGCATTGAATCTTCGCACATGTTCTCCAGCAGGCGTTCTGTTAGCATGAATATCAGTCTTGTGTGTATTCAGATGGCATCATATTAATTGCAGTTTTGAACAAACGCTCTAAATTATTTGTGAAGAAGCTCTTGCGGTTGGGAAACTATGTACGTTTTTCTACCGCTAAAAATTCCACAGCGTCCATTTAGTTTATCGTCGCCGTCATCTATGAAATACATTTGTAAGAATTTATGTTGACCGTCTGGGAACGGAAGGAATCAGGAATCCAGTTTTATGATAAATTTGTCCTTTCACTTTGAAAGTTGACATGAACTGTTACGATTTGTGAGACCTAACGACGCCATTTGGAAGCATGAGTATTTCCAGATATTACATAGGAAATGCTTTGATTCGGCGTTATATCCATCAAATAAAGTTTTTTAATGGCTCTGAAGATCTCCAAATTGAGGCAGCCTAATTTTTCCGTCGGCGCAACTCATTCCTTTCATTTTCCCATTAAATTTCAGAAATAATACAATGAGGACACACTTAAATCACTGTGCCGATGAGAACATGCCGCCACAAACTGTAATCATCAGCTGGGTTGTACCAGAATGCAAGGTGATTGTAATCGCATGCATAAGCACAGAGTCGTGTTTGATGCTGATCTGCTGTTTCTCGTTGACGTCTTTCAACCACACTCAGCCTGTAGCGTTCATTCTATTGAGAACAACACATATCTGTAGCTTCAGAAAGCGTTCGCCATGCTCGCAACCATGCATACTCAAGCCTGGCTGCTCATCGCTCTGCTGCTTCCTTGGTGCGTATTTGTGCCATTTTTTGCCTGTTTCGTTCGTTCGCTGATGCCAGTTTTTCTCCAGTTTGATTTGTATTTACTCGTAGTACTGTTCCTCTCCGTAAGTAAGTCCGACCTAAGTTTGTTCTTCTGGGACGCATTATTTTGAAGAACTAAAGCAGATCGATTGCACTAAAAAAGATGAATGCAAGTTATAACAAAAAACATATAAAGCATGGAAAATGCTAAGTGACAGCAGTTGTCCGGAAGCAGCTGCCCGGCATGAGCAATGCTATGTATTGCGTGTGTTGCTGTTACATTCAACAGATGACGATTCCATTGCAGTAAAATATTTAATATAGCATTTTTTGCTTTTTATGTCCAATAGGTGGCGCTGTCTTTAAAAATAAAACTTTGAAATAAATAATATTTTGAACAAACGAACATTTACATTTTTATTTATATAGAAAATATAGTTGCAAATAATTAATTTTACAGAACTTAATTTGACTGACAAATATTAAGTTATGTTTAACAAATATATTTATTGATGCTCAAAGAAGTATCACCAAAACTAAAAATTAAAAAAAATTTATTTATAATACGCCGTTTTTATATTATTTCAATCAAAATCATTGAGTGTTTTTTTTTTAATTTATTTTCATTAATCTTGTTTATAATTTTTCTGAATTGTAAGCTTATGTAGAATTGAATTATTTAAGAATAAAAATTATTAATAAGATTAAAAAATTAGATTCAAAATTGAAAAGAAAACAAACTTTCATTGTAAAAAAAAGGATGGAATTTTTTTTTTTTTGTTTCATATTATTTTACAATGATATTTTAATATCTTCTTTATAAGAATTTTTGAATGCTCACTTTGCAACGTCAATTAAATTAAATATTAAAGAAGACATTAATTATAATTTATTGTTATCATTATAGGTCCCTGTCTAATATGACTGTAGAGAGTTGGGTGTAGGGTTTGATAACCTTACCTTGTAAAAAGAAAGCATCGAAATTTCTCGAAATCTGCCAGTAGGCAAACAGCCTTCGTCTACCATGCGGCTGTTATGCCACTGAAGAAGAAAAAAAGCTTACATTATACACTGAAGTGACAAAAGTCATGGGATACCTCTTAATATCGTGTCGGCCCTCCTTTCGCCCGGCGAAGTGCAGCAACTCGACGTGGCATGGACTCAACAAGTCGTTGGAAGTCTTCTGCAGGAATATTGAGCCATGCTGTCTCGATAGACGTCCATAATTGTGAAAGCGTTGATGGTGCAGGATTTTGGGCACGAACAGACCTCTCGATGATGTCCCATAAATGCTCGATGGGATTCATGTCGGGCCATCCAGGTGGCCAGATCATTCTTTGGAATTGTCCAGAATGTTCTTCAAACCAATCGCGAACAGTTGTGGCCCGGTGACATGGCGCATTGTCATCCATAAAAATCCCATCGTTGTTTGGGTACATGAAGTCAATGAATGGCTGCAAGTGATCTCCAAGTAGCTGAACATAAGCATTTCCAGTCAATGTTCGGTCCACTCGCACCAGAGGACCAAGTCCATGCCATAAAAAAACAGCCCACACCATTACGGAGCCACCACCAGCTTGAACAGTGCTTTGCTGACAGTTTGGGTCCATGGCTTCGTGGGGTCTGCGCCAAACTCGAACCCTACCATCAGCTCTTACCAACTGAAATCGTGACTCATCGGACCAGGCCACGGTTTTCCATTCATCTAGGGACCAACCGATATGCTCACGTGCCCACGAGAGTCGCTGCAAGCGATGTCGTTCTGTCAGTAAAGGCACTCGAGTCGGTCTTCTGCTGGAATAGCCCAAGAAAGCCAAATTTCTCAACACAGTTCTAACAGACAAGTCCCTTGTACGTCCCACATTGATTTCTGCGGTTATTTGACGCAGTGTTGCTTGTCTGTTAGAATTTACGACTCTTTGCAGACGTCGCCGGTCTCGGTCGTTAAGTGCAGGCGGTAGACCACTGCGCTGTCCATGGTGGGATGTTATGCCTGAAATTTCATACTCTCGGCACACTCTTGACACAGTGGATCTGGGAATGTTGAATTCCCTAACGATTTCCGAAATGGCATGACCCATGCGTCTAGCTCCAACTAACATTCCGCGTTCAAAGTCTGTTAATTCCCGTCGTGCGGTCATCATCACGTCAAAACCTCTTCACATAAATAACTTGAACAGAAATGAAAGCTCTGCGAAAGCACTGCGCATTTATACCTGTTCTACGCGATGCTACTGCCATCTGAAAATTTGCATATTGCTATCCCATGACTTTTGTCACTTCAGTGTATTCTTAAGAAGTTGCTTTTGAAAAATTATAATGTATTCTTATTTAGCTTTATTTATGGAATACTCCATTAGCGATTTCTTAGCTCCACCATTTCGTTAAAAATACCGCTTTTACCTATTTATTTTCTCTTCAGCTTAATCTTAATTATCATCGTCTTTTTAAAGAGAAATGTATAGAAAAACAAATTAAAATCGTCTAGGCTGTAAGTTAGATGTAGTAAAAATTCGATAACGATTATTTTTTTCCCTTTGTAGAATTTCACTAGTTGAATGCGCCAGTTTTAATGAACAATGCTACATTTACAAAAGAACTTGGGCTATTCAGTTAGATTAATCGATAACGACAAAGACAGCTGTAATTAAATACAACGCAAGATGTTTAATTCATTTACTAATTGTATTATATCTTGTAAACAGTCGATACTATAGCCTAATACAAATGTTGATATTAGATACTTTGTTTTAAGTTTTTTACAGGGTGTTGTTTTCCAATGCGAGGCCTTTTTTATATTAAATTGTTTGTCATTCTAATGGGGGATATATAATAGATTCAGCGTTACTCAGGGTGATACTCATACTGTATACCCATATTAGAGACCATAATTTTGAACAATTATCTCCAGATAAAACATCTAGGGAGTTCGTTCTTTTCTCTCCTCTTACCTAACGAAAGGACTTTCCCCCTTACAGTTTTACCTTGCCCATTCTAGAAATAAACACGAAATTTTAAAATATAGCATCACTTGCCGGGATTCGAACATGCTTTCTCTAATCCAGAAACCCAACAGGCTAAACAATATTTGATCTCTCTTCATAAAAGATACACTTTTTTTTGGGTCTCTATCACAAAATTGGGGGCCTGAATGGTCGAGTGGCTAGCGCTCTGGCGCTCGGTACCACAGGTTTCGGGTTCGAATCCCGGCGGTGCCATGGATGTTTGTAGTGGTTCGGGATCCACTTTAAACCGTAGGTCCTGGTCCTAATAGGATCGTAGAGTGTTGCGGTGGCATTGCTGCTCCGCGTCCGTGGCTTATCTTCAAGTTACACGCGCCCCCTGGGTAATGCAAAGTGAGTAACGTCTGTGCAGCGCTTGCCTTAAGGCATCCAAGAGCAAGCTGTCTAAGTGTTTGCCAGCTGCATTAGGAAAAAAAAATATTACAAAATTGGTGCTGAAGCAAAACGGATAATCAACACAAAATTCTGAATTTAGAAATCGTCTCACTTGTTAACTGTACATATATGCATGCTAGGTTTTAACTGACATAAGTAGGCTCAAAATCACTAATTGAAAGTGGCCGGGAGACCAATTGGTTAGCGCTCTGGCCTTTTAGGTTCGAATCTTAGAGGTGGCAGGGAGGTTAGTGCTTCGGAATCTATGTTAAATTGTAGGTCCCAATCTAATTAGTCTAAAGTGAGCAAAAAAAAAAAAAAAAAAATTATCGTAGTGTGACAAACTAAACCAAACATTAATTGTAGTTTTTTTTTTATTATAAAAAATTAATAATTGCTTGAATTACAGATATCAAAAATTATAACAACATTTAATCACTTTTTGAAGAAGGGGGGAGAGATTGCTTCATCACCACATGATCCATGAACACCGATAATTATAATAGCTTTAGGAGGATAACACCCCATAAAGTTTTTTTTTTCTTTCTAATGCAGCTGGCAAACACTTAGACAGATTGGTCTTGGATGTCTTAAGGCAAGCGCTGTACAGACGTTACTCACTTTGCATTACCCAGGGGGCGCGTGTAACTTGAAGATAAGCCACGGACGCGGAGCAGCAATGCCACCGCAACGCTGTGCGATCCCATTAGGACCGGGACCTACGGTTTAAAGTGGATTCCGAACCACTACAAACATCCATGGCACTGCCGGGACTCGAACCCAAAACCTGTGGTACGCCGAGCGCCAGAGTGCTAGCCACTCGGCCATTTAGGCCCTACCACATAACGTTATCAACATCATTTCATAGAGTGATATAAAAAGGGATAATGTCGGTCTGCATTTTCTGATGATAACCAAGATATGGATTCGAAAACTGTTGCTATATCTACAGAAATATAATTGATTCAACTTTATCCAGGGCCATTATACTGCATCCACAGTGTGCAATCTCAAATTAAAACGAACTTCTCTGTCAAGAAAGATATCTTGAGAATTCGCAACTTCATTTTCACATCTTCAAGCTAAATTCGAAGAATTTCCTGTCTACAGATTTACTGTGCCCGTATACGTTAGTTTTCGGTTAGGCATCACTGATCAGATCTTGGGATTAACTCACTTATTCTGAAAGGCGGGTTAAAAAGTTTAGAGAGATTCAGTTAAAAAGTTTAAAGAGTAATAATTTCATTATTATTTAATTACGTTTGCATAAATAAATAAACACCTCTTTCACTGCACATTACTCTTTTCGAGTAATGCGATTTTGCTGTACTTAAAAGTCCATCATTTACAAACTTTAATTCATGAATTCATCTTTATTCTTTGAAAACATCTGTGAATTCGAAGTTCTTTATTCTGTTGTTGTTGTTTCTTATCCCACTTGGCTGGCCAAGCCCCCACGATTGAAGGGAAAGGAAGCAGCTTCTGTTGTGATGGAGCACCCGTAGGTAGAAGTCTGACTTTGGCTCCGTGACGCTCTTAAGTCATAGGAGACCGGGAATTAAGGCTTAAAGTGGATTCCGAACCACTACAAGCATCCATGGCACCGCCGGGATTCGAACCCGAAACCTGTGGCCCCCAGCGCTAGAGTGCTAGACACTCGGCCATTCAGGTCCCAAATTTGTGAATGCCAACGGCACGCGGTCTTTATTCTTCTGATATGCTTACACGTAATGAAAGAAAAAAATTTTCGGTGGGAACTGTTCGAAATACTGAGCTATAACGAAATTACAGCTCCATTAGGAAAATTTCAGTACAGTAAGTGAAATATACTTATATATATTTATATATAAGTGAAATATACTCGTGAATTACCATTATAGAATATCTACCCATCAGTATTGCTTAAAATTAATTAAGTAACTATAATATTTACTTTTGTTGTTTATTCGAGATCCTATTTCTCAAGTATTGTTAGCGGATAGAAAGGATAATTTTACATTATAAATTTACTTTTATACTAGTACTAGTATTAACACATTTTTACATTAACAAAAGGCAGAAATCTCTAAATTAAACGCGTTATCTTTAAATAGAAAATCGAAATAAAACAATTTACCTCAATTATTCTATAGATAATTTTTTTAACTAACAATATTCCATCAAAAGTACATATCAATAAAACCACAATGAATAATTTTGGGGTTATTATATCCGACTAGTGGTTCAGTGGCAAAGTGTGCCGCTGGTGAGCATTAGGGCTGAAGTTCAATCCGTTGGCGGCTTTGTTATAGACACTGTTTCAAAACACCAGGTAGCTCGATGGCGTTTGTGATGTATAGCATCTTGCCTCATTAATCGGAGTACCTGGCGGGAGTTTTTCCGAGTTTCTTTCCATGTGATACGCAAATGCGGGGTAGTTCTCTTTAAAAAGTCCTCCCGGAAATCACTGCCTTTCTTCTTCAGCAACATGGAGCCAAATCAGTCTTCTACCTACGGGTGCTCCATCCCAATAGAAGCTGCTACCTTTCCTTCCATCCATGAGTGGATTACTCATGGGATGTCCGTCTCGCACTGCAGGACACAGAGGATAAGTAGCAACAACAACAACAAAAGGGTTATTATAATAAGTTTATGCTTCATTCTTGGCCCAGTGTTAGGTCATAATATATAATGAGCAAAATGACGCTACTTCAATTCCACTGATGTTGCTTATTTTTTTTAATATCGGTAAGCCTCTTCCACTTATGTATGCCACAATCTATAATTAAATATATTTATAATTATGTATGTCGATCTATAATCTATATAAATCTATAATTTTGTATGCCACAATTTAGAATTAAATGTACCGTACTTGCTTATCGTATAGGGGAAAAAAAACCTGAAATTGCTACCCATCAGCTTCGCTATCTATACGAGACGTTTATGCACATTGTCAAAATCGTCATCGATTAGTCTTTACTTTCCTGAAGACATTAGAGAGTTTTTTCATACCGTACGTTAGTTACCGTAGGACGTCCGTTAGCTTTTTCACCCTAGCGCGCATGCTCATAGGAAACTGAGCATGCGCGCTAGGGAGAAAAAGCTAACGGACGTCCTACGGTAACTAACGTACGGTATGTAAAAACTCTCTAATGACTGTAATGGACACCACCAGAGCCGGAACTTTAATCCTCTTGCAAACTACCTGCGCACGTTAGCAGTGAGAAGTGAGCATCAAGTTTGGCTCTATTTGCTATTATCACTATTACAGTTGTGTAATGGTATCTTTGCAATTTTAATAAATATGGCAGTTAAACATCATACTATTATTTTAAGAAATAATTTAATTTCTATCCATGAACACTGAATCAAAATCACAAGCATATCCGACCCTAACTTGTACTATAAAAAATAGGTGAATATATTTTAAATTGAAGTAACAAATTTTAAAAAAATCAAGGACCTGATGGCTGAGTGACTAGCGATCGATACCGCAGGTTTTGGGTTCGAATCCCGGCAGTGTCATGGATGTTTGTAATGGTTCGAAATCCACTTTAAACCGTAGGTCCCGGTCTAATAGGATCGTAGAGCGTAGTGAGGGTAGTATTACTCGCGACCGTAGCATATCTTCAAGCTACACGTGCCCCCTGAATAGTGCTAAATGAGTAACAGCGATGCAACCATTGCTTATGGTATAAAGATAAGTATCTGCAATGCCAGCTGCATTAGGAAAAAAACAGGTTAAAAAACCAATATCAAACCTCCAAAAATTATACAGGTACATAAAAAATTAAAGAATCGAGCAATGTTTATTACAGTAAATCTCCCAGAATTTTATCGAGAAACTATTCTTTCCTCCGAATCTCATCTAGAAACTAAATCTTACAAAGAATTTTATTATGGTTCAAAGCTGTTGAATTGTAGCATCCAAAACTACAAGATTTTTATTGGATATAGTCTTCAAGTTCAAGATTACCTTTTTATGTTATAGTAGTTCTTCCATTATTGTAGACTTTTTTTCTTTAAGTACTTGATAGTGAAAAGGAAAAAAATTAAAAATTATTAGCATCCCAGAGAAAAGTACTAGACAGAACGAAGATATCAACTAGTTTTATTATTTTTAAAGATTATGATTTACTCTGCATTTAATATAACATCACTAATATTTAATATTTTTTAAAATTGGGATTTACTCAGCATTTAATATACATCATTAATATTTAATATTTTTAAAAATTGGGATTTACACAGCATTTAATAAACATTTATATTTAACAATAACAATATATTTAACATTTTAAAATTGGGATTTACTTGGTATTTAATATATATATCACTAATATTTAATATTTTTAAAAATTGGGATTTACACAGCATTTAATAAACGTCACTAATATTTAACATTTTAAAATTCGGATTTACACGGCATTTTATATACAGTGAGCCACAAAATTGAGTATACACCTCTAAAACTTTTAGACTTCTTCCAATTACAAATTAAATATTGATTTAAATAGATAATTTTTTTTATCCTAGATACTTTAACCTCTGCTTTACCATCCTATGATAACACAATTCTATAGTTAACTTATTTATTACGAAAAAAGTTAAGCGATTCGAAGAAAAGATAGAAAATCATGCCACAAAAGTATACACTTCTTATATTTGTAAATTATGCCACCACTTTTTTTAGTTTCAAATTTTCTTTAAAGAGTTTCAGGAGTAGCTGCTGCTTATAACACGTGCTATTGCACTTCAACGCTTTTAAATAGTGTTCTTTCTCATTAAAAATCGTAAAATGAGCTCTCGTAGAGAAACTACTGAATCCGAGCGTTTATTGGTTGTAAAAGGGTCGAAAGAGGGCAAATCTCTTCGAGAAATCGCTTCGTTGATTGGTGTAACTCATGGTTGTATCCAAAAAATACTACAGAAGTATAAAAAAACTGGATCTGTGGCCAATATTCCTGGAAGAGGACATAAAGAAATACTGAGTACTACAGCGAAGAGGAAGATCATTCACTCAGTAAAGAAAGATCCGCGGGTGACTGCCTTTAAACTAGCTTTATCGATGTCCTCTACAATCGGGAAAAAGATCTCAGTTGAAACAATTCGACGTACCCTTCACCAATATGGGTTTCATGGCCGTACACCAATACGAAAGCCACTCATCAAGTATGTGAATAGACAAAAGAGAGTGATTTTCGCCAAAGAACATCGTTTAAAGCCTATTTCTTTCTGGAACACTGTAATATTTTCTGATTAAAGTAAGTTTAATCTTTACGGAAGCGATGGACGATTTAAAATATGGAGAGAAGCTGGGAAAGCACTGGCACCATTAAGACAGTCAAGTTCTTAGGTGGATCTGTCCTCGTTTGGGGTTGTATGTCGGCTGGAGGAGTTGGAGAGCTTGTTTTTATTGATGGTATTATGGACAAACATGTATATTTGGGGATTTTAAATGATAACTTGAAAAAAAGTGCCAGTAAGTTGAGGCTTGGGTCAAGCTTCATATTCCAGCAGGACAACGACCCCAAGCATACAGCGAAGATTGTGCAGTTGTACTTGCTGTATCATTGCAAGAAGCAATTACACACTCCAGCCGAGTCTACAGACCTAAACGTCATCGAATATTTGTGGTCGCAATTAGAGAAAGCTGTACATGAGCATAAAATCACAAGCAAGGAAGTTCTGAACAAGGTTCTGAGAGAAGAATGGGCTAAAATTTCTGTTGAAACCACTAAAACACTAGTAGAATCTATGTCCAGAAGATTACAAGCTGTAAATCAAGCAAAAGGTTATGCAACAAAATATTAATTTGTACGTTAAAAGGAAATTAATAAAGGTGTATACTTATTTTTGTGGTGTTGTTTTTCCTCTCGTCTCAGATCTTTTATTTTTTTTCGTAAAAATAAATAAACGTAACAATTTTATAAGTATAGTGCGGTAAAGCATAGACTAAAGTATATAAGGTAAAAAATTCAATCATCTTAAAGCAATATTTAATTTTTAATTGCAAAAAGTCTCTAAGTTTCTAAGGTGAATACTCAATTTTGTGGCCCACTGTATATCACTAATAGTTAATATTTTTTAAAAATTGACATTTACTCGGCATTTAATATACACTATCTGGAAGAAAGTGACGGGACACCCCTCGAAAAGTAGAAAAGTCGACAATACAGCTGACACATGCGCAATAATAGGTATCACGTGTCAGCCATATCCTATAAATACTCTGTGGAGTCGACTAGAGTTGTTTTTTGTCAAGATGCCGTCACGGGAAGAGTTGTCTGAGTTCGAGAAAGGTGTGTTGGTTGGATTGCATCTTGCCAAGGTGTCAATCAGGGAGATATCCCGTCTCCGTAACTGCTCAAAATCAACTGTAGCACATGTTGTGTGTCGCTACAAGACTGAGGGATACTGTCAGAACAAACCCCGAAGTGGATGACCTACAGTTCTCACCAGCAGGGACCGGCGGGTGCTCGGCAGGGAGATTCGAAGTAACCGTCAAACATCCATGGATAACATCGCTAATGAGTTTAGACAAGTCACAGGTGCGGCCGTTTCGACCAAGACTCTTCGTATCGAGGCCCATAAGTTAGGTTACACTGGACGTTCGGCGGCCCATAAGCCTTTGATTACGAAAACCAACAAGAAAGCGCGCCTTCGATGGGCCAAAGACCATCGTAATTGGACTCTGGATGACTGGAAATGCGTTCTTTGGAGTGACGAGTCACGATTTACCCTTTTCCGCTCCGATGGACGTGTTTGGGTATGGCGTTTACCAGGAGAACGCCTTTTGCCCGATTGTGTCGTTCCAACTGTAAAGTTTGGTGGAGGAGGATTGATGGTATGGGCCTGTTTCTCCTGGTATGGGGCTGGCCCACTGGTGAAGGTTGATGGTGCCATGAATGTCGATAGATACTGTGATATTCTCGACAATCATGTCCTTCCTACCTTGTGGGAAGCGTACGGTATGGAGGATTGCTGTTATCAAGACGACAACGCAACATGCCATGTTGCAAGGAGGACTCTTGATTGGTATGTGAACAACAACGTTATACGCATGGAGTGGCCGGCGCAGAGCCCTGATCTTAACTCAATTGAACATCTCTGGGACGAATTGGACCGTCGGTTGAGGGCCTGCACCCCACTCCCCAAAAGCAAGCCTGAACTATGGAACTTCCTGTTAAACATTTGGAAGGAAATTCCTCTTGCCACTATGGCTAATTTAGTGGAAAGCATGCCCAGAAGGGTTGCAGCTGTGATGGCAGCCAAAGGAGGCTACCTCCTATTAATTTTAATAAATATGGGTTTATGTCGTTATAGTGTCGTGTCCCGTCACTTTCTTCCACATAGTGTACATCAGTAATATTAAATATTTTTGAAAATTGGGATTTACTCGGCATTAAATATACATCACTAATATTTAATATTTTTTAAAAATTGGGATTTGCTCACAATTTAATGTATATCACGTACTAAAGAAAGATATTTTGACCAAGTAATTGTTAGGTTTTTTAAACTGATGAAAAGAGAATTCATTGCTGAATTATTTCTTACATTTTTCTTTTAGGATTTATGAATGTTAATCTTGCTATTAAGATGAGACGTGAAGAGCTTAGCCACTGACCTTGAAGAAAGTTTCTAAAATGTTTTTAATCGAATATTATTTTAAAACGAGACACTAAAAATTAATAGACTGATGCAAAAACCTACTCAGACGGCATTAACTTTTATAAATAGCGCGATTAAAATTTAGAAAAAAGACTTGATTTCATGACTATAAAATATTTTTTGTGATTTAATTAAAATTTTAAAAAATTCTAATATATAAAAAATGCAATGATGGCTTTTATATATGTATGGTGAAGTTTCTTATTCCATAAAAATTATGACAGAAATTAAATTTTTTTAAATTTTTTTATATGGGGCATAAAAAAAATTATAATATTAGTTGGATTATTTTTTTTAATTAAATAAAAATTATTTTACAATAAAAATAACTTTAATTAAAAAATTTATTTTTATTTTATTTTAATTATTTTATCTTTTATTATTATTTATTAATTTTATTTATTATTATTAGTAATAAAAATAATTATTAGTTAATTATAAAAATAATTTTAATTATTACTTTATAATTTGTATTTATATTTATTAAATATTTATTATTATAATTATTTTATAATAAAAATAATTTTTATTTTAAACTTCAAATAGTGCTATGCAGCATAGCTTCTACTTCATTGCGAAATTACTCATTTTAAATACAGCAATATGCCCGATTTACAAAAACTCTGAATTACGTGTGTTTTATTTTATTTATTCATTTATTATTGCGTCGCTGCCTCCCCCTACTTCAATGTTTCTCGTGATGTGATACGCATTAAACGACTTTGTAGACGAACATTCTACGATCAACGAAAGAAAGACTTTTGTTATACATATTCTAAAGCCTTAAAAAAAATCATCCAAACGAAGTGAATCTGTTTCTTTCGCACCTAATATGAAAACAGAAACGATATCTTTGGAATGTAGACTTAAAAATATCAAGGACTTTAATAGTGGAATAAAACTTTCTATACTTTTCTTTTATGATGGCGCTATTTGAAACAGTGTTGAAATAAGGAGGAAAAATTCTATTGGCATTCTGACAGCTCAGACAGATAGAGTCCCTTACTTTGTATCTACTAACTAATTTAACTTTGTATTTAAATTTGGTACTTACGTATTAACGGTACCTTGGCGACAGACTTGGCGGTTTTTAAGTGTCGCCAATCTTTATTATTTGGAATAAAAATATTTTGAAAGCGTTTTGATTTTAAATGAAGTGTTCCATATATATATTTTATTATTTGGAACAAAAATTTTAAGTGTAGATTGGCGCCAAATCTGTAGCTGCGGTTGGCGCGTGTGCTCTTTATTGGCGCAACTGTCGCCAAGTTACCGTTAATACGTAAATACCCTAAATTTTTCTACCCTAGATTTTATGATATGGATAATGATTGGGAGTTTATAACAGGTGGACTGAAAAGTTCGTAGGCTGACACATAGACGCACACATGACACACATAGGCTGAGTGGACTGCGCTACTAGTATTAAATCCATATGATTTTTAGTTAGCCCTAAACTTCAAAAGACACGTGTATAAATTTGACCCTTAATTCTAAAAATAATTTTAATTATTATTTTATAATTTGTATTTATTTTTATTAAATATTTATTATTATAATTATTTTATAATAAAAATAATTTTTATTTTAAACTTCAAATAGTGCTATGCAGCACAGCTTCTACTTCATTGCGAAATTACTCATTTTAAATACAGTTGCACTATTAGTATGTGAGTTATAGAATTTTTAGTCTTCATCACGTGCAGTCCACTCGGCTGACAGTCGATTGGACTCCGGTGTGAAATGATGGAGCCATGTTTCATCCATTGTCACATATCGACGCAAAAATTCGGGTTTATTACGATTGAACAGCTCCAAACACTGCTTAGAATCATCCATTCGTTGTTGTTTTGGGTCGATTGTGAGCTCTGCGCGGCACCCACTTTGAACAGAGCTTTCGCATATCCAAATATTCATTCACGATATGTCCAACACGTTCCTTTGATATCTTTATGGTCTCAGCTATCTCAATCCACTTCCCTTTACGGTTATCAGAAATTATTTTGTGGACTTTTCTGATGTTTTCTTCGGTAACAGCTTCTTTGGGGTGTCCACTGCGTGCATCGTCCTCGGTGCTCATTTCGCCTCTTTTAAATTTAGCAAACCACTTCTCTACGGTTGATTTTCCTGGTGCGAAGTCCGAATAATGTTTATCAAGCCAAGCTTTGGCTTCAATAGTATTTTTTTAACACACGAAATTCCTTTTTATCCATTTTTTCAAACTAACAAAAGTTGCTTCACTAAAAATGCTATAACTCACATACTAATAGTGCAACAGCTGTCAAATTTATACACGTGTCTTTTGAAGGTTAGGGATAACTAGAAATCATATAGATTTAATACTAGTAGCGCCATCTATGTGTCAGCCTACGAACATGTCAGTCCAACTGTTATATGATACTGTGGATAAAAAGATAGAATTCCGTAAAATTGATAACCACAAAACTTAACCAATTATAACTTGTGTGAAAAAATAATTAATATTTAAATGTAACTTTTATTTGAGCTTGTTTACTTTTTACTTTAGCGTTTTTTTTTTTTTTTTTTTTTATCTGGCCCACCGCTCGTTTATTTTTTTTAAGCGTTACGTTCGTGCTTACTTTTTGCTAACATCACAGTCAAGCTACAGATACAGATACATTCTTTCATTGTACTACATGAATGAGAGCAAATCGGAAATTCCCTATTCCTTTACTCATTCTTTCACTCGCTATATAATGAAAATAATCTTTAAAAGGTTTTTAATTAAGGCCTGGAAAATAAATAAAAAAGTGGGTTTTATATTTTATATTGGGGCCTGAATGGCCGAGCGGCTAGCGCTCTGACGCTCGGTACCACAGGTTTCGAGTCCCGGCGGTGCCATGGATGTTTGTAGTAGTTCGGAATCCACTTTAAACTGTCGATCCCGGTCTAATAGGATCATAGAGCGTTGCGGGGGCATTGTTGCTCCGCGTCCGTGTCTTATCTTCAGGTGACACGCGCCCCCTGGGTAATGCAAAGTGAGTAACGTCTGTGCAGCGCTTGCCTTAAGGCATCCAAGACCAAGCTGTCTAAGTGTTTGCCAGCTGCATTAGAAAGAAAAAATTTTTTCATATTAATTTATTGGAGCAAATATAAAATATTACTTAAATAATATAGTAATTTTTTTAATTTTAAAAACGATAAGCAAATAGTTTAGCAGTGACGAATTACTGCCTCAAAAAGGTTGTTGTTGTTGTTGCCATATCCCTCATGGAAGAAGGGGGGGGTAGCTTCTGCTATGAAGGAGCACCCGTAGATAGAACTTAGACTTCGGCTTCATGTCGCTGGAGAATGAGGGCAGTGCCTTCCAGAGAGGACTATTAGGGAACGGAAATACCCCATATCATATGGGAGAAATCCCGGAAAACTCCCACCAGTTCAACTAATAAGGCAAGTTGGGTTTTTTTTTTACCTAATGCAGCTGGTAAACACTTAGACAGCTTGGTCTGGAGGCCTTAAGGCAAGCGCTGCACAGACTTTACTCACTTTGCATTATACAGGGGGTGCGTGTAACTTGGAGATAAGCCACGGACGCGGAGTAACAATACCCCGCAACGCTCTACGATCCTATTAGACCGCGACCTACGGTTTAAAGTGGATTCCGAACCACTACAAACATTCATGCCAT
Source organism: Caerostris darwini (assembly GCA_021605075.1). NCBI lineage: Eukaryota > Metazoa > Arthropoda > Arachnida > Araneae > Araneidae > Caerostris > Caerostris darwini. The sequence continues at coordinate 33,374 of BPLQ01014096.1, forward strand.
CGCCGGGACTCGAACCCGAAACCTGTGGTACCGAGTACCAGAGCGCCAGCCACTCTGCCATTCAGGCCCACATAAGCAAGATGTTGAGTATTACAAAAGCCATCGAATCTCTTGTTTTTTAAACAATGTCTACAACAAAGTCGCCAGCCAATTGAACCTCGGCCCTGATACTCACCAGCGGCGAATGTTGACACTGAGCCACGAATCAGGGGTCTCAAAAAAGTTACGCAGTCTTTCCACAAAATCATTTCCTTGTTCTGTTAATAACATTTTAAGAAATACCACTCCCCTCATGTCATGAATACAGCTAGAGATCTGGTTTGGTTTGTTGCTCTACGATAACTTTTTGCACTCTTTATGTTAATTAGATAGGAACCTACGAAAATTCTGAACCACAAACAAACATCCATGTCACCGCCAGGATTCGAACCTAAAAGCCTATAGGCCGCTAGAAAAGAAAAGCATCTAAATTTGTGAATTGAAAATGAAGTCTCAGCTATTTGTACCCAATCACAAAGATACCTGATGGCCAGTTGGCTAGTTCTCTGGTAGTTCTCTTCCTTTGGTACCACAGGTTTATTAGCGGTTTGGAATCCAGGTTAAATTATAGGTCCAGGTCTAATTAGCCTAAAGTGTGCACAAAATGACCGTAGAGCGACAAACCAAAACAAAACCAATCATAGAACATCAAAGATAAAGAAAGGATTCCCGATGAGGTAGAAAATGTTCCATTCTTGAACCAAAGTTTAATTCTTTAGCACCTTTTTTTTTTTGTGAGATGGCAACAATACTGAAATTACGGGATTATAATCAAAGTAAAGAATGAGAGAATTTTCGTGAGAGTAAAAGTAGAGTAATGGAATAGAAAAAGAGAGTAATGAAGTAGTAAAAGAGAGTAATGGAATAGAATTAGAATTTTAACGAAAATGGACTCTTTAAAGATTATTGTGGAATATTTTAGACGATCGAAAATTAAAAGGTAAGATTAAAAGTTAAAATAATTAAAAGCTTGACTTTTATAAACAATTTCAATTTTGTTAAATATTTTTCTTCTAAGCTATATTTCTTTTAATCTTTGTTCTCAAATAAACAAAATTTAAATCTATTTACATGCAAAGTTGCATCTCGACTTACACAAATTCGACTTAAACGATTTTCGTCGGACCCACATTTGCTTAATTTCGAAATATTACTGTACTTCTTACATTAAACAATAACAAAAAAAAACCTCTTAGAATTCATATAAATTTGTCTTAAAATATTTCAGCCGAACGATTTTCATTCAATGATCGATTATAGTGAAAAATATATTTTTATTATTAGAGATCATCAACAAGAGTAGTTTTGCATATTTTTCAATAAGATTTTAGATTTAAATGAAAATTTTTTTTTCTTTCTAATGCAGCTGGCAAACACTTAGACAGTTTGGTCTTGGATGCCTTAAGGCAAGCACTGCACAGACCTTACTCACTTTGCATTACCCAGGGGGCGCGTGTCACTTGAAGATAAGCCACGGACGCGGAGTAACATTGCCCCCGCAACGCTCTACGATCCTATTAGACCGGGACCTAACTTTAAAGTGGATTCCGAACCACTACACACATCCATGGCACCGCCGGGACTCGAACCTGAAACCTGTGGTACCGAGCGCCAGAGCGCTAGCCACTCAGCCATTCAGGCCCATTTAAATCAAAATAAACTCAGAAAAATTATGTGTGAAAAGTATCCATACTGCTTAGCAATAATTCCACGAAAAATACCAAACGATAATTTCAGTGGCGGCATTAAATCTATCACGCATGCGCGAACCTCATTGTTTGTTATTTCTGTTTTGTTTTCATTTCTAGTTTCAAAAACAGGCAAGTTAAAAAATTGTTTTATTTTTTAAATTTACACAGGATGTATTTTTTAATGCTTTCAAAATTATATTTATTTATTCAAATTGTAGTTATTCAATAAATTTCTGTACTTGAAAAGAGCACTATTCAATAAATATTTTAATATAATATATGTCGCTTTATTAACTTTTACTTTTTTCGTTGTTAACAAAAAAATTTATTTATATAATTATTCTGCAATTACAAAAACTGAAGTTATTATAATACTTTAACAAAGGATCTTTTGACTTTTAGTAGAAAATTATACATTAATTTTAGAATTCATATATATTTGTCTTTAAATATTTCAGCCGAACGATTTTCATTGAACAATAGATTGTGAAGAGTGTATTATTATTTCCGGAAATTATCAGCATGATTTTTGCATATTGTTCAATAAGATTTTCGGTTATAAATGAAAATATACTCTGAAAAAGTTAGTATAAAAAAGTAGTCATGGATACTGCATAGCAATAATTCTACAAAAAATGCCAAACGAAAACTTCTATGGCGGCATTAAACCTAATACGCATGCGCGAACCTCATGGTTTGTCGCCATTTACGTTTTGTTTTCTTTTCTATTTTTGAACGTAGGCAAGTTTAAAAATCATTTTACTTCTTAAATCAACACAGGTTGTATTTCTTAATGCTTTCAAATTATATTTATTTATTCAAATTTAAATCTAACAACATAAAAGGAATATAATTTAACAATCTTACTAGTTTTATTCTTGAAAAGTTTCTTTCCAGAATTTATCTTGTAAGTTGATAGCTTAATTCTAAAATATTCCGTCGAACATTTCAGGTTCTGTTACCAAACTGAAACTTTTCGTGAATATTGCATTATAGCCTGGAGAGTGATAGTTACAATTTTGTTAACTATAAGGAACTGGTGAAAATAATAATATAAAAATATGAAGACATAGTGAGTACGAAAAGTACCGTAAGTACAAACGCTGCATCCTTTTCATCCATTCATTATATTGATATAGTAACCTATAGATTTACTTTGTGTATTTATTTTGCCTCTATTATTTAAAGAATTGTTACGTAGATAAAGTAGCTGTTCTTAATGCTACATTTCGTTATATTACGCCTTTCGGATATTTCGATTGTTATTTTTGAAGAAAGGACTAAAAGGTTTTAGTTTTTAGTGTTAACGCAAGTAGAAACTTGTGTTAACACTAAAAAATAAAAAAAAGTAAAAAGTCTTGAAAGCTTATTTTGTCTTAAAAGTAAAATGAAATTTTACTTTTAAGACAAAATAAGCTTTAAAGACTCCAGTTTTTTTTTTTTTTTTTTACCTGACGTCATCAAAGAGTATTTATATAGATATGTATTTATGCAATAATTAATGTGTTGCTCAAACGTTTCCCTTCAAATACAGATACAAGTCGATTTTGGATTTTTAAGATTAGACAGGCGACAAATTCGATTCGAATTAATTAACTGATAATAAACATGTAGCTGAAAATTTCAATTTTTAACAAATTTGCCTCTAGGAAAGTTGTTATTGGAGGGGCTTGATGGCAAATAGCTGGCGCTCGATACCACAGGGTATGAGTCTCGGCGGTGACATGGACGTTTGTAGTGGTTCAGTATCCACCTTAAAACAGTAGGTCCCGGTCTAATAGGATCGTAGAGCGTTGGAAATAGGGCTGACAAAAAATAAGGTAATATTTTAAATTCCAAGTTAAAAAAAATTAATATTTTAAATTAAGTTTAAAAAACCAAGGGCCTGATTGCCGAGTGTATGAAGCTAAATGTGTTTCGGTTCGATTTCTGTTTCATGTTTTGGTACGATTCCCAAAGGTACCATGGTTGTTTGTAGCAGTTCGGAATCTACATTAAAACCGTAGGACCCTGTCTAATAGAATCGTAGAGCATTGTGGTGGTAGTGTTATTCGCGTCCGTAGCATATCTTCAAGCTACACGTGCCCCCTGAGTAGTGTTAAATGAATAACAGCGGTGCAGCCCTTGTTTATGGCATAAAGATTAACTGTCTATGTGTTGCCAGCGGCATTAAATAATAACAATGTTGCTATTGGATGCATTATAACGTATTGATATAGTCACTTTGCTACACCGTTATTTCATTCGTTTACCTGTATCTCTTTCCATTTTAATTACGTCAGGATAACGAGATTTTCCTATCCAGCCTTTGTATTACAGTAACAATATAACATTTACATGTTATTTACATTTGTATCAAGTATAACTGAATTTTACTTTATTTTTAAAGCATGTAACATTTTATTCAATATATCCTATAATGAATTTCAATCTCTATTCTTTGAATTAATTTAAATCGACTTCCAGTTTTTAAAAGTTGGCATCTTAAATTATTTTTTTAACATTTTTACTGAATTGAAAGCACTTGAACATTTATTTTTCTTGAATAAAGTGCATGAATTCATTAAATAAAATCTCTTACTTGGATTATAAATGAGAAAAATAAATAAAAATTTAAAGTGCACATTTTAAACTTCAAAGAAACCAAGCGTTTTTGTCAAATAAAATGTTTCCTTTTTTTTATTATTTTTCTGTCTTTCATAGAAGATAATTCAATTGAAAAATTTAATATTACTGGAGCATTTTTATAGATTCTCGAAAAACATCTTGTTGCATTACATTTGAATATTTTATTAAGAAATGCGTCTTTTACTGATTTTCTTTAAAAATAGAAATTCCGTCTTTATTTTTTAAAAATGATACCAGTTGAAAGAAATTTTTAACCAAGAATCAAAATACTGCTTTTATATAAATTAAAAATTAAGTGTTGTATTTTTATTAACAAAAAAAAAATTCTTATTTTTATAGGTATTTTAAAAATTATAAAATTTTTGACAAAGATTAGGTGTAAATGGGTAAATGTATAAGTTATAACTTTTTTTATCATCAAGAAATTCATATTTACATTGAAAACTTATTTCAAATTTTAAAATGAAACAAAGAATTGCATCCTACTAAAAACTATTAAAATTGTCTAAAAAAATCTTAATATTCTAATAAAAATGCTCTTAATAAGACAATAAGTATCTGCAAATATTACTAATATATGTTAAAATTATTTTTTTAAATTGCTAAATATATAATTTTATTAGTTGACAATATTTATTTAACAATAAATAAATTTTTAAAAAATAAAAGGAAATGGTCATCATATTTTATGTGTGTGTGTGTGTGCATTGTTTATAGTACTGACCAAACTTAAAAGGATGTGCATAATTAAATCATACAAATATGAGTGATGAATATAATTTTATGTATATAAAGCAAAAGTTTTATCCTTTATTTTTCGAATTTCTCACAAATTAAGGAGCTGCTATTTGAATCATTAGTTTTTAATTCATATGAAACCTAAAATCCGTATACACTCCTCTTTAATTATCTTTTAATTAATTAAAACTTTAATTAAATAATATTTTTATACCCAAATTACCTATTTTGAAATAAACTTTTTAATTTTTTTTATTTTTTAAATTGTTATTCAAATTTTTATTCGTTTCTAAAGAATATATTTTCTCAAATAACATATTGAAAAATATGTTATTTGTAATACATTATTATTTAAAATATAAAAACATATATCTTACTTATCATTTCAACATCGTGTTTCCAATTACTTTCCTGCTATACTATCTTGTTAGTGATATTGATTCAGTTAAATATTAAAAATAAAATGTTTTTCTTCAAAATTAATTGTCATCTGATCCCAATTAAAACTCAATCATTAAATATCTTACATCAATAAAGCAGAATTACGTATAGTTCTAACAACATATTGTTTCAAAACGATGGGATAAAAAAAATGTTTAAGTAAAATGATGTCCTAATCACTGGTGTTTTCGGAAATCTGTTCACTCAAAATCTTATTTATGCCCATTTAAAAAAACTCTTACGACAATTGCCTTTATTTAAAATCCAAGGATTGTCTGTAATATTTAATTGTTTTTCCACTGAAAGAATAACAATCCGGCAAAATAAATTATACAGAATAAAAGAATTATATGAACAAATATAAGAAATAAAAAATAAATAGTCTACTATTTTATAAAAACAATTTGGTGTTTCAAATAATTTTTAAAGACTTTATGCTTTCTAGGCTTTTACGCATTCATATTAAAGCGTTTCTTTTTCAATATTCCAATATTCTTGTATTAAAGATTGAATTCTTTTCTATTTAAGGCATGTTAAAATTTTAAAACGCATAAAAAATAAATTTTTGCACCCGCTTACTGTCTTTGCCGAGAGAAGCACTATAAATCTGTAGACAGGAACGTCCTTATGTTGAAGTGGAAAGGCTTCAGCCTCCCAGGTAGCAGCCTCATTCAAAGTTACAATAGTACTTTGCGGATATAGCATATCACCACCCTATGGGGCACCCTGGGTAATATTGAATCTGCTACCTCTTATTTTAAATAATTCACTTGCAATATTTCTAATATATATATAATAACAACAAGTGAATTATATATATATTTCTAATATACATATAATTCACTTGCAATATTGGCGAAACAGCCCCATGGTGAAGAAGAAACAGCCAAGGCCGACAGCAGCCAAAGCCATCTGCCTACTGGCAGATTTCGAGGCAGCCGATGTTTTTCTTTTTACAGAAATAGGGATGTCAGCCCTACTCCCAACACCCAACAGTCATATTAGACCGGAACCTACTGTTTAAAATGGATTCTGAACCACTAGAAACATCCATGGCACTACCGGGATTCAAACCCTGTGGCGCCCGAGCGTTAGTCATTCGGTACTCAGGGCCCCACTTGCAATATTTGCCTTTTTCATAAATAAATGTTTACTTCACTATTCTTTTATGTTCAGTGAATAAATTCTAATTCATAACTCATTCATAAAAGTATTAATTAAAAATTAAATAATATATTATTATACTAAACACTACTGGCCATTAAAATTGCTACACCAAAAAGAAATGCAGATAACAAAATGATATTTATTGGACGAACATAAAATACTGAAAATAACAAGAAATTTTCAAGAAATTTGGGTGAATAGATCCTGAGAAATCAGTACCCAGGACAACCACCTCTGGCAGTAATAACAACACTTATAAGCCTGGGCATTGAATCAAACAGAGATTGGATGGTATGTACAGGTACAGATGCCCATGCGGGTACAAAACTATGCCACAGCTCATCAACCGTATGGCGACGTGCCAGTAGCTCGGCAACCATGGACCAGACGTTTTCTGTTGGCGAGAGATCTGGTGAACGTGCAGGCCAGAGCAACAGCCGAACATTTTGCGTATCAAGGAAAGTCCGTACAATACCGGCAGCATGCGGTCGTGCATTATCCTGCTGAAACGTAGGGTTTCGCAGGGCTCGAATAAATGGTAAAGCCACGGGTCGTAACACACTAGAAATGTAATGTGCACTGTTCCAAGTGCAGTCAATGCGAACAAGAGGTCACCGAGGCGTGTATCCAATAACACCCCATACCATCACGCCAGGTAGATGGGCCAGTATGACGATGAGGAATGCACGCTGCCAATATGCTTTCACCACGAGGCCGCCAAACACGGATGCGACCATCTTGATGCTGTAAACAGAAAGTGGATTCATCTGAAAAAAATGACGTTTCGACATTCGGGCGCTCAGGTTCGTCGTTGATAACACGATTAAAGACGCTCCTGCCTGTGATGCAGCGTCAAGGGTAGCTGTGAGTCCAGCTGCTGCAAACGTCGTCGAACTGTTCGTGCAGACATTTGTTGTCTTGCAAACGACCCCAATTCTTGACTGAGGGCTCGGGACGTGGTTGCACGATCCGTTAAGGCCATGCGGTTAACATACCTATCATATTGGCTGCTAGAGGTAGGGGGCCGTTGAGAAGCAGCAATACTGTGATACGATAAACCGCAATCCCGGTACGCTACAATTCGACCTTTATCAAAGTCAGTTTTTCACCAGGCAACAACGTTCAAATGTAATTTGTGTATGAGAAACCGGCAGAACAATTTCCTCATTTAAACACATTGTAGGTGTCGCTACCGGCACCTGCTTTTTCTGAATGCGCGGAAACGCTTCTTCCTGTCGTTTACATTTCACGTCTGTAGCATGTCGCCTTCTTGGTGCAGCAATTTTAATGGCCAGTAGTGCATATGTTTTTTAACTTTATGCACTTTTGATAAAAGCAAGTAGCAAGTGTTTGCAAACGAAGAATAATGGATGTCTGTTAAGCAACATGGGGATGATGATACCGAATGGACAGCAAGTTGAGATTCCAAATGACTACTACTCCACATGCATCACAGTAGCCAGAATTCAGATGTTCGTTTACAGTAAGAAGAAGAATGCGGGAAAAATTCGTCAGCTATTTCTTATATTTCTGTATATAATTCTTTTGTTCTATATAATTTATTTTACTAGATAATCTGAAATATTTTATTATTATTCTTTCCGTGTAACACAATAAAATATTACAAGCAATACAACAATTTTAAGTAAAGGTAATTTTCGTAGATTTATTTTAAAATGTAAGTAAGTTAGTTTTCTAGATGAACAGATTTTCGAAAAAACAACGCATTAACATATCATTATATTTTAAGATTTTTCTTAGTCTATAGTTTACAAATATTGGTTCAGATTAGAACTATACGTAATGCATAGTTTTGAAGGAAAAACTCCAAAGGTGTCATTCGTTCCCTTCTCCTAAAGTCCAAACAATGCTCATCATCGGCATGGATATTGTAGCATTTTGCCCACTAGAAGAGATATAGCATTTCTGTTTCCAAGAAAGAGGAATGTACATTCTTTAACAAGTGCATAATAACAAACTATCACTTAAATCTGACAGCAGATAAGCAGTATTTGGGGATATTTATATTACATGCAATTAATGTTTTGTACCAATGAGAACAATCTGCTACTCAAATCTGACAGTAGATAATATAATAGATAATGAGACATCATGAAATTAGCGATTGTCTGTTAGACCTTCACAGGTCGAAACAATTGCAGACGTATTATGGACTACCATTGCTTGTCGATGACTTGCTGCACGTGAGTGGGGATAGAATAGGTGCTGAGGAAGTGTCCACTCCAACGAGAAATAAGGGAAGATGACCCCGCACCTTCCCCTTCTTGGCAGAGTTTCTTAAAATGAGATTTTTAGAGAAGTAAAAGAAATGAATTCTGCGACGAGTTGACAAGATGTTTTTGTTTTTTTAAATAATTGTACAGCGTGGAGATTCCGCCTGCTTACAAAGTGAGACCTTTGTGGTTTCTTGTACCTAGCAATGTGATAATTAAGATCTGCAGCAGACTGGATGAAGTAGATTCGTAGTTGAAATAGATTCATAAAAGTGGCCCTCTTCTTGAAGATGTTATAGGAATAGTATAGGCAGAAACATTACAATATGGAAGCTTTCGGTTAGCCATTGCTTGTCGAGTTTTGAACTAAGCAATTTTAGCTCGGAAACACAATACCCAGAAATTCAGAACTAAAGTTTGCTTTGATATCTAGCAAGCTATCTGAAATAAATTCAATTCATGGGCCAGCTGAATAGCTTGTTTTATGTGCCAGGAACGGACAGGATAAAATTGTAGGTCTGAAAATTTTTCAACTGTGTTCGTCAAGATAGCTAATTCCTCCAAGATATCATCTTATGAGTGTTTATTCCAAGTTATGGAGGTAAAACTGTAAGTTTAGTGTACCCGTATCTCCTCTCTCACAATTGTTGTGACAAATGACATCAAATCAAAATGTCAGGCATTAAAATGAAATTTAACAAAATGCTACTACAAAATATGCCGAAAAACTACATAACTGAATCCAACGCTTCTAATTTTAGAAATTCTTATTGAAATCCTTCATCAAAAATCATTATCTCCTTGTGACAAAACAAGTCAACTATATCGAACAGTCCTATAAATCGTACGCAACATATCTCACTGAATCCCCTAATAAATTGCTATGGAATGGAAAGAAACAGCTCCAGAGCGAATTATCTTAGCAGTAAAATAGAAATATATCCCTCCGATGTGCAATTTTTTACTGAAAATAGCATTTTACAATCCGCTTGGCGTGTTTCCAAAATTCAATTCAATTACTTTCACACTCCAGCGTCCATGAAATTATTCGTTCAATAAAAACAATCCGGTTCTTGAAAGACACTTTCTAATTCGTATATCACGAAATAACACATTTCGTAAGCGAATGAGCATGATTGTAACAGAAACCTAGAAAAAGTTTCAGTTTTTGCACCATCGATTGGGTATCAAGATCAATATGTGTGCCCATCTCTCTTCAGTTCTTCTTTTTCCCAGTCTTATCTAAATATTGAACCAGGTAAGTCATTGCCTATTCATTGATTTGCCAACCAAACACAGTTTCGCCATTGAAGCTTTCCAGATACAAGTGGGCTAGAAATTAAATTTTTGTGTTTTATATCGCAAAGTTGAAAATGCCGGTGGTCGAAAATAGCAATAAAAATCATCTTTTTAATTGTTTAAAAATTGGTTTTAAATAATTTACTAACATTATTTCTTCTTCATTGGCGCAATATGGCGCTCCATGGTAAGCCAAGGCCATTTGCTTACTGGCAGGTTTCGAGAGATGAGAGGCTTTTTTTACAGGATAATGTCAGACTTACTCACAACACTCCACAATCATACTAGATTGGGACGTACGGTTTATAGTGGATTCCGTACCACTACAAACATCCATTTCACACCTGCACTCAAAACTGAATCATGTAGCACCGAGATCCAGAGAGATAGTCACTCGGTCATCAGACCCCACTTGCAGTATTTACTTTTCATAAATAAATTATTAGAAACAGATTCGTAGTTGAAATAGATTCTTCAAAGTGACCCTCTTATTGAAGACATTATATGTCTAATACAGGCAGAGACATTACAATATGGAAGCTTTCGTCAAGTTTTGAGCTAAGCAATCTTAGCACGGAAACACAATACCCAGAAATTTCGAACTAAAACTTGTTTTGAAACCTAACATGCAATCTGAAATAAAGGCTTCAATTTATGTGCCAGGAACGGGTACAATAAAATTATAAATCGAAAAATCTTTCTATTGCGTTCATGCAGGTGGCTAATTTCTGCAATATGTCATTTTAGAGCTGTTTATTCCACGTTATGGAGGCAACAGTTCAGATTTAGTGTACCCACACCTTTCTCTCACTGGAAACGCTGAATCTTCGGCAGTTGTGGCAACTAGCCTAAGATCAAAAGGTGAAGCATTAAAACAAAATTTAACAAACCACTACTAAAAAATATGCTTAAAAACTACGTAATAAAATCCGACGCATCTAATCTTAGAAATTCTTACAGAAATCAATCATCAAAAATCATTATCTCCTTGCGACAAAAGGAGTCAACTATGTCGAACCATCCTATAAATCGTACGCAACATCTCTTGCTGAATTCCTTAACAAATTGCGATGGAATGGAAAGAAACAACTGGAGAGCGTACTATCCAAGCACTAAATCAGAAATATATCCCCCGGAGGTACAATTTTTTACTGAAAATAGCATTTCACAATCCACTTGGCTTGTTTCCAAAATTCAATTCAATTACTTTCACACTCCAGCGTCCTCGAAATTACTCGTTCAATAAAAACAATCCGGCTCTTCAACGACACATTCTAATTCGTATATCGTAAAATAACATATCTGGCAAGCGACTGAGCCTAGTTGTAACAGAAACCTACAAGAAGTTTCAGCTTTTGCACCATCGATTGGGTATATGTGTGAGATCAATATGTGTGCCCCAGCTTTCCTCAGTTCTTCTTTTTCCCTGAGTCTTATCTAAATATTTAACCAGATAAGTCATTGCCTATTCATTAATTTGCTAACCAAACATAAGTTTCGCCATTGGAGCTTCCCATATAACAGTGGGCCAAAAATTAATTTTCTGTGTTTTATATCGCGAAGTTGATTGGCTAAATAAATTTCGGTGAAATACTGTAATGATATTTTGCTATTGCAGATCACGAAAGGGTGTTGCGTGTTTTGGAATACGTTTTTATGAAATTCAAAAAGTCATTCATCTCTCTACGATAATTCAATGGTTTTTATGATACAGTAAATTAACATGGATTATCGCTATATCCAGATGTAAATCATTTATAGAGTATAATTATTTGCATAATGGAAGCAATAACTTAAATATGCGTGTTGACTCATAAATTAGGGGTATTTTTGCTTTGTTTATGACCAGTTATTGAGTGATTAGACAATAGAGCGACAAACCAAACCAAACCTTGAGGCCAACCAATGTCCATCCTTAGCATGGATATGGAAACTTTCGGTTAGGCATTGCTTGTCGAGCTTTGAATTAAGCAATTTTAGCTCGGAAACACGATACCTAGAAATTCCAAACTAAAGTTGCTGGTAAACCTAACAATCACTCTGAAATAAAAGCTTCAATTTATGTGACAGGAAAGGTCACGGTAAAATTACAAGTCGGAAAATCTTTCTATTGCGTTCGTGAAGGTTGCTAATTTTTCCAAGACCTCATCTTAGCGGTGTTTATTCCAAGTTATGGTGGTAAAAGTGTAGGTTTAGTGTACACGCAACACCTCTCTTATTGGTAACGCTGAATTACAATACGCTACTAAAAAATTTGCCTAAAAACGACATAATAGTATCAAACACATCTAATTTTAGAAATTCTTACTGAACTCATTCATCAAAAATCATTATCTTCTCTCGACAAAAGAAGTCAACTATATCGAGCCATCCTATAAATCGTACGCAACATCTCGGTGAGCATTCCGATATCGGAAAGAAATGTTTGCAAGTGGTATAAACAGTTCAGAGAAAGCTGAGAACGCATTGAAAATGAAGAGCCCTCTGCTCGACCATAAACCGACGAAGCTCACAACCAAATAATTAAAGATTTGGTGCTTGCAAACCAACGATATACAATTAGAGACCTTGCTGATAATGTTGGAATTTCAAAAGGATCAGTCAATTCCATTTTAGACCTCAAACGCGTCAAATCTCGATTCGTACACGGAGACGCTGAATGCGCCAGCTCACACTGCATTGATTCTTCGTCATTTTTCGCCACAAATGAAACCCATTTCGTTCCACAACCAACGTATTCACACCGTGTGACTTCTGGCTATTCCCTAAACTCTCAAAAGACCACTCCGAGGAAATCGTTTTGACTCAATTGAAGAGATTCACCGTGAATCCCCGCGCTTTGAAAACCTACCCTGCCGATGACTTTTTAGCATGCATTGAGGATTGGAAAAAAAAGGGCATAAGTGCATTGTGTCTGGAGGGGATTACGTTGAAGGCCATGAAATAAAATTTGAAGAATAAATAAATAATTTTTGAAACAAAAAAAATTGGTCTTACTTTTTGGGCACAGTAGTATATCGCGAAATAACACATTCCGTAAGCGAATGAGGCGCATTGTAACAGATACCTACAAGAAGTTTCAGTTTTTGCACCATCGATTCGGTATCAAGATCAATATGTGTGCCCATCTCTCTTCAGATGGCAGTTCTTCTTTTTTCCCAGTCACTCTTTGTCTTAACTAAATATTTAACCAGATAAGTCATTGCCTATTCATTAATTTGCTAACCAAACATAAGTTTCGCCATTGGAGCTTCCCAGATAATAATGGGCCAGAAATTAATTTCTTGTGTTTTATCTCGCGAAGTTGATTGTCTAAATAAATTTTGGTAAAATACTGTAATGAGTTTTGCTGTTGCAGATCATGGAAGGGTATTGCGTTTTTTGGAATACGTTTTTATGTAAATCAAAAAGTCATTTTGTTCGCTGCGATAATTCAATGGTTTTTACGATACAGTAAATTATTTTGAATGATATCTGTATCCGGATATAAATCATTTATAGAGTAATTATTTGCATAAAGGAAGTAATAACTATGTATTGAATCCTAAATTAGGACAATTTTTGCTTTGTTTATGCACAGTTATTGCGTGGTTCATTGGAATATCGACGAAAGTTGCATCTGGATGGGACAGTATAAGATTAATTTCAGTGTTTGCTTAAATAAAGTTCTCTGAAAAAATAGATTAAGGATACGTAAACTCCCCTTCGAGTTAACCTTCTGTTAATTACCTGGCGACTGTCTTACACCGTAATATTTTAACTCTCTGTTAGAATATATCTTTGTTAACTATCTCTTTCAATCTTGGATTATTGCATTGGATCTCAAGCGCAAATTTTCCCATCGTCCACAGTTATTTAAAGAATTTTCGAATGATCTCTATATCCAGATGTAAATCTTTTATAGAGTAACTATTTGCATAACGGAAGCAATAACTTAAATATACGTATGGAGTCATAAATTAGTGCAATTTTCGCTTTATTTATGCCCCATTATTGCGTGATTTGACAATAGAGCGACCATAGAGAGACAAACCAAAACGTAAGGCCAACCAATGTCCATTCTTATCATGGATATGGAAACTTTCGGTTTGGCATTGCTTGTTCAGCTTTGAACTAAGCAATTTTAGCTCGGAAACACGATACGTAGACATACCGAATTAAAGTTGCTTAGAAACTTAACAAGTGATCTGAAATAAAAGCTTCAATTTAAGTGGCAGGCTATGATAAAATTTTAAGTCCAAAAATATATCTATTGCGCTCTTGAAGGTTGCTAATTTGTCCAAAACGTCATCTTACGGATTTTTATTTCACTTTATGATGGTAAAAGTGTAGGTTTAGTGTACCCGTAACCCTTTTCTCACTGATAGTGCTGAATCTGCAGTCGTTGTGACAAAGATCAAAATACCAAGCATTAAAACAAAGATTTAACAATACACTACTATAAAATAGGCCTAAAAGTTACATAAAAGAATCCAACACATCTAATTTTAGAAATCCTTACTGAAATCATTCATCAAAAATCATTATCCCCTTGTGACAAAACAAGTCAACTATATCGAACAGTCCTATAAATCGTACGCTTTTCTTGCTGAATTCCTTAACAAATTGCGATGGAATGGAAAGAAACAACTGGAGAGCGAACTATCTAAGCACTAAAACAGAAATATATCCCCCGGAGGTACAATTTTTTACTGAAAATAGCATTTCACAATCCGCTTGGCGTATTTCCAAAATTCAATTCAATTACTTTCACACTCCGGTGTCCATGAAATTACTCGTTCAATAAAAGCAATCCGGTTCTTGAACGACACATTCTAATTCGAATATCGCGAAATAGCATTTCGTAAGCGAATGAGCCTCAATTGTAACAGAAACCTACAAGAAGTTTCAGTTTTTGCACCATCGATTGGATATCAAGATGAATATGTGTGCCCATCTCTCTTCAGTTCTTCTTTTTCCCAGTCATCCTGAGTCTTATCGAAATATTTAACCAGATAAGTCATTGCCTATTCATTAATGTGCTAACCAAACATAAGTTTCGCCATTCAAGCTTCCCAGATAATAGTGGGCCAGAAATTAATTTTTTTATTTTTATATCGCAAAGTTGATTGACCGAATACATTTTGGGTGAAATACTGTAATGAGTTTTGCTGTTGCAGATCACGAAAGGGTGTTGCGTTTTTTGGAATACGTTTTTATGAAAATCAAAAAGTCATTTTGTTCGCAGCGATAATTCAATGATTTTTACGATACAATAAATTGCCTTGAATGATCTCTATATCCAGATGTAAATCATTTAGAGTATAATTGTTTTCTTAATGGAAACAATAACTTAAATATACTTATTGAGTCATAAATTAGTGCAATTTTTACTTTGTTTATGCCCAGTTATTGAGTGATTAGACAATAGAGCGACAAACCAAACCAAACCTTAAGTGCAACCAATGTCCATTTTCAGCATGGATATGAAAACATTCGGTTAGGCATTGCTTCTCGAGCTTCGAATTAAGCAATTTTAGCTCGGAAACACAATATCCAGAAATTCTGAAGTAAATCTTGATTTAAAACCCAACTAACAATCTGAAATAAAAGCTTTAATTAATTTATGTTCCAGGAACGGGCAAGATAAAATTGCAAAGAGGAAAGTCATTCGTTCTTGAAGGTGACTAATTTCTCCAAGACATACTCTTGGCGATGTTTTTTCTAAGTTATGGTTGCAAAAGTGTAGGTTTAGTGTACCAGCAACCCATCTCTTATTGGTAACGCTCCATCCGCTACACATTGCAGTTGTTGTGACAAATGACCGCAGATCAAAATGTCAGGCATTAAAATAAAAACTAAAAAATATGCCTAAGAACTGCATAATAGAGTCCAACGCATCTAATTTTGGATATTTTTACTGAAATCATTCATCAAAATTCATGATCTCGTTGCAACAAAAGAAGTCAAGTATATCGAAACTTCCTGTAAATCTTACGCAACATCTCTCGCTGAATCCCCTAATAAATTGCAATGGAATGGAAAGAAACAACTTGAGAGCGAATTATCTTAGCAGTAAAACAGAAATATATCCCTCCGAGGTACAATTTTTTACTGAAAATAGCATTTCACAATCCGCTTGGCGTGTTTCCAAAATTCAATTCAATTCAATTACTTTCACACTCCAGTGTCCATGAAATTACTCGTTCAATAAAAACAATCCGGTTCTTGAACGACACATTCTAATTCATATATATCGTGAAATATAATAATACATTTCGTAAGCGAATGAGCCTCAATTGCAACAGAAACCTACAAAAAGTTTGTTTTTGCACCATCGATTGGGTATCAAGATCAATATGTGTGCCCATCTTTCTTCAGTTCTTCTTTTTCCCAATCACTCTGAGTCTTATCTAAATATTTAACCAGATAAGTCATTGCCTATTCATTAATTTACTAACCAAACATAAGTTTCGCCATGGAATCTTCCCCCATAATAATGGTCCAGAAATTAATTTCTTTTGTTTTATATCGCGAAGTTGATTGACCAAATAACTTTAGGTGAAATACTGTAATGAGATTTGCCGCGGAGATCACGAAAGAGTGTTGCGTTTTTATGAAAATCGAAAAGACATTATGTTCGCTACGATAATTCAATGGTTTTTACGATACATTGAATTACCTTGAATGATCTCTATATCCAGATGTAAATCATTTAGAGTATTATTATTTGCATAACGGGAAGCAATAACTTAAATATACGTATTCAGTCATAAATTATTGCAATTTTTGCTTTGTTTATGCCCAGTTATTCAGTGATTAGACAATAGAGCGACAAACCAAACCAACCCTTAAGGCCAATGGCCATCCTCAGCAGGGATATGGAAACTTTCGGTTAGGAGTTGATTGTTGAGCTTTGAAATAGGCAATTTTAGCTCGGAAACACGATACCTAGAAATTCCGAACTAAAGTTGCTTCGAAACCTAACACGCGATCTGAAATAAAAGTTTCAATTTACGTACATGATATAGTTTTAAGTCCAAAAATATTTCTATTGCGCTAGTGAAGGTTGATAATTTGTCCAAGACGCCATCTTAGGGGTGTTTATTTCAAGTTATGGTGGTAAAAGTGTAGGTTTAGTGTACTCGCAAAACCACTCTCATTGGTAATGTGGAATCTGCATTTGTTCTGATACCTCATATAAAAATGTCAGAGATTAAAACAAAATTTAACAACGCGATATTAAAAAATATGCCTAAAAACTTCATAATAGAATCAAGCACATCTAATTTTAGAAATACTTAAATCATTCATCAAAAATCATTATCTCCTTGCTACAAAAGATGTCAACTATACCGAACCATCCTATAAATCGTACGCAACATCTCACGCTGAATCCTCTAATAAATTACGATGGAATGGAAGGACACAACTGGAGAATGAATTATCAGTAAAACAGAAATGCAGTAAAACAGAAATATATCCCTCCGAGGTACAATCTTTTTATTGAAAATATGTTAGCATTTCGCAATCCGCTGGCTTGTTTCCAAAATTCAATTCAATTTCTAATAATAATAATACTTTCTTCATTTCTAATATAATAAGACTTTTAATAATAATAATAATACTTTCATACTCCAGTGTCCTTGAAATGACTCGTTCAACAAAAACAATCCGGTTCTTCAACGACATATTCTAACTCGTATATCGCGAAATAACATATTTCGTAAGCTAATGAGTCTCAATTGTAACAGAAATATACAAGAAGCTTCAGTTTTTACACCATCGATTGGGTATCAAGATCAATATGTGTGCCCATCTCTCTTCAGTTCTTCTTTTTCCCAGTCACCCTGAGTCTTATCTAAATATTTAACCAGATAAGTCATTGCCTATTCATTAATTTGCTAACCAAACATAAGTTTCGACATTGAAGCTTTCAGATAATAGTGGTCCAGAAATTAATTTTTTGTGTTTTATATCGCGAAGTTGAGTGGCTAAATAAATTTCGGTGAAATACTGTAATGAGATTTTGCTGTTGCAGATCACGAAAGGGTGTTGCGTTTTTTGGAATACGTTTTTATGAAAATCAAAAAGTCATTTTGTTCGCTGCTTGAGATTATTCGATGATTTTTACGATACAGTAAATTACCTTGAATGATCCAGATGTAAATCATTTAGAGTAATTATTCACATAACGGAAGCAATAACTTAAATATACGTATTGACTCATAAATTAGTGCAATTTTTGCTTTGATTATGCTCAATTATTGCATGGTTCATTGGAATATTGACCAAAGTTGTGTCTGGATGGGAGAGTATATGATTAATTTCAGCGTTTGCGTAAATGAAGCATGTTAGAGAAACAGATCATAAATATATAAATTGTCCATCGAGTCATATACAGTTTTCTGTTACTTTTCTAGTGGCGTATATTACACAGTAAGATTTTATCTTTAACTCTCAGTTAGACGTGATTATATTCAATCTGGAAGGATTGCATTGGATCTCCATCACAAAAGTTTCTCATTTTCCATAGTCGTCTAGATTTTTTTCTTTCTAAACTGTATATCGAGATTAAATTTAAATAATGTGGATTTTTTCTTTCAGAAAAGAATTCATTTCATAAAACACTTATTAATATATCAAATAAAGTACTATTCATCGTTGGATACTATTTTTTAATCCAAGTCAAGGCAACATTTATTATTCCGCCTGATTCTTTGTTCAGTAGTAACATGCGCCGCTGGTGGGCATTAGGGTGGAGGTTCAATCCGCTGGTAGCATTGTTGTAGACACTGTTTCAAGTACGAGGAGACTCGATAGAATTTGTGATGTTCAGCATTTCGCCACGTTAGTCGACTACTTGGTGGGAGTTTCTAGGTTTTCTTGCATTCGATAGTATGGGAGAAATGCGCAAATGCTGGGTAGTTCATCCCAAGTCCTTCCTGAAGGCACTTCCCTCTTTCTTCAGCGACACGAAGTCAAAATCAGACTTCTACCTACGGAAATATATACTACGTTATAGAAACTGTGACCCCTTTCCCTCCATCCGTGTCCGTCCTCATGGATGATGTCCATTCATGGTATGTCCGTCCACATTGCAGGACACTGAGGATTTGACACAACAACAATAAACTGTTATCACACGTAATAATATGCATGCACACAATGTTAATACGATGTAGTACATACTATAAGTACAGAATAATAGTGTACTGATTTTTTTCTGCTTTTTCTTTAAATTCGTGTGTGCTTTCTGTTAGAGAATCTGATCAATGATATATCACGATATGGTAACAACTTTATTGTGTATTTACCAACGTGAATCTCTCTAGGGTGGAAGAAAATATGCTTTAACGAAATACTCTAGACAATCAAACCAAGTCAATGCAATATCTATAATTCATAACCGATTCTATCTGATTTTCAAAGTAGTGATTAAAATCACTTTATTAAATTCATACTGATTCGGCTTTGGGATTGAATCATGAATTAGAAACATCTTTTAATAACATTAACTAATCTCTCAGTATGTGAAAATGAGCATGAGCCTTTCTTGTCGTCATTCAACAACAAGTAAAAGTAGTTATATATTGTAAGGTAATTCATTTAAAAAAATTTTAAATAAGCCATTTTAGTATCTTGCATTCATATAGTTTAAGAATTTGGTAAATTAACATATCTGAGCAATATTTTAATGTTTGTTTCATTAGTAATTTATACACGATAAATAAAAGATATTTAAATAAATCTATGTATATTTATTTCTTATTCTATGCTGGTTTATTTATTTTAATTTCACGACATGATATATTTTCTAGCATTTAAATAAATAACGAAAACATAACCTATTATGTAATGTAAAATAAATTACCAAAATGAAAATAAAAAAAATTTAATATGCTACAAATTAGCACGATAGTTTTATAAAATAAAAACCTTGAAAAAAGGACGATATTTAGCTTAAACATTGAACACATGGGCCTGAATGGCCGAGTGGCTAGCGCTCTGGCACTGTGTACCACAGGTTTCGGGTTCGAGTCCCGGCGGTGCCATGGATGTTTGTAGTGGTTCGGAATCCACTTTAAACCGTATGTCCCGGTCTAATAGGATCGTAGAGCGTTTCGGGGGGCATTGTTACCCCGCGTCAGTGGCTTAAGTTACACACGTTCCCTGATAATGCAAAATGAGTAACGTCTGTGCAGCGCTTGCCTTAAGGCATTCAAGACCAAGCTGTCTAAGTGCTTGCCGGCTGCATTAGTAAGAAAACATTGAACACATGTAAAACTAAATTGAATTTCTAAAAATAAAGCCTCTTCCTCTTCATAATTTTTTTTCATTTTCATGTTTCTGAGTATGTCTTAATATATAACTTAACGTAATACACATATGCATTTTTTAGTTCTGAAATTAATTTTATTAACAGAAGTTATCGATAAAATTGATTGCTTTAAATTTGATTTTCCATGCGATTCTAAAATAGAATTTTAATTTTTTTTTTTTTCTATTTTTATGAGTTTAGATTAATGAATACTACTGATTTATGTAAGTAAAAATTAAAATATTTTTAAAAACATCAATAGAAAATAAAAAAAATGGGGGAAAAGTAAGGGAAAAATTAATAAAGAATAAAATGGAGGAAATAAGGGAAAAAATTGATAAAGAATAAAATAGGGAAAATTACTTGTTCATTTTCCTATATATGGATATAACAATGATACGGAAATAATGTAATATAATAATAAATTGTGTATATCGTAATATTAAAAAAAAATTCTTGTAACGTCACATTGTGACGTTTTCTAAATACATGTAAATTTGATACCATTTGTTGAATGTCATACATTTAATACTATATTATAAAGAATTTATATCGAATTGAAAAGATAAAAATGTAGTAAAAAAACAAATCATTTCAAATTCAAAACAATGCATACATATGAAAAAAAAGAATGAATACATACAAAATATATATATATGCAAGTCAAAAATATTTATCACATTCATAAAAATAGATATACAAAAATTTTAGTTAATATTATCTTGCTAAGAAATTTTTCCGATTTCATACTTTTTTTCATTATCCAAATTTCGATTATGAAGAAATTTCTTAATTCATTCCCATTTTTGTAGGGAAAATAAACTAAAGTAACATCTTGAATTGAGTAAATCATTTTTAAATTCATTTATAAAAGGTAAAGTAAAAAAAAACCGATATTTAGATTTTATCGATTCAGAAAAAGTCCCGGTTTCATTTACTTGCAATTTACTTCGCATAAGTAAAAATCAAAAATCAAAAGAAGAACAGAGTTCAGGAAGATAACGGGTAGCTTCTTCAGTCCCATTTCCCATCTACTGCACGAGGTGCTCCGTTTCTTTTTACAATGGCGCTCCCTAAATCCCTGTCCTCTTTTGGCATGCCATCAATTTTTCGCCAAGGCGTACTTCTGGACCCACGGTTTTTTCTGACAAAGAACTGATCTTTCTTTTTTCACTGCGAAACCTTCCAAAACAACACTTGCGCTCTGGAACTTATTTTCTGTTGGCGATTTTTTTTTCTGGTGAGATCTTTGGCAGCTTTCCAATTTCCTCGCCAAACCTTATTCCATCCTCCGAAATGACACTTCAGGGGCTTCCTGGT
This sequence comes from Caerostris darwini, assembly GCA_021605075.1. Taxonomy (NCBI): domain Eukaryota; kingdom Metazoa; phylum Arthropoda; class Arachnida; order Araneae; family Araneidae; genus Caerostris; species Caerostris darwini. The sequence goes on from BPLQ01014096.1 coordinate 55,231, forward strand.
GTCGGAGAACACGGTTACAGTTTTATGTGCTTCCAGCTATGCGGGCCACAAACTGAGGATTGATGTTGTGGAAAGGATATATAAATCCAGCGAGAGAGTTTTATTAATTTTCCGTGATCTACCGCAAAAGTGATATAATCGCAAAACTTTAGGATTAGTTGTTGAATCAATTCTTAATCAGTTCAGAGTACAGTTAAAATGCTGGATACTGTTTTAAATATTGAATAAATATTGAATACTGAATACTTTTTTATTTAATAAATAAGTATTGAATACTAAATACTGTTTTAAATACTGAATAAATATTAAATACTAAATATTGTTTTTAATTAATGAATAAATATTGAATGCTGAATACTCTTTTAAATATTAAATACTAAAAACTGTTTTAAATAAGGAATAAATACTGAATTCTGAAAACTGTTTTAAATATTGAATACTAAATACTGTTTTAAATATTGAATACTAAATACTGTTTTAAATACTGAATAAATATAGAATTTACAGTTGTGTTAAAGGATTGAAAATGCAGCTCAAAAACCGAGGAGTTATTTAGTCTTGTTTCTATAGTAATGCATTTTAGGAGTCAAAAAAGGATCACATTGCCAAACACAGATATTTTTCTTAAGATTGAATTTTTATTTAAAACTGAATATTGTTTAAACATTGACTATGTTTTATAGTTGAGATTTTACAGTTGAGTCTTATAGAAAGCATATAGAAATCAAGAAGAAGTTTTATTAATTTGAATAACCTACTATTAAGCTGATATAATTGCAAGCTTTTTATTAATTTATATTTGTAGATCTGAGAGATCTAATTACATAGGAGTAAAGTTTAAAAGATTTTTATCATTGTGTTAAGGAGCTGAAAACATTATTCAAAATGCTTGCGTAAATCAGCTATTCGATCATAAGAAGCTTGAATAAGAAAGCCAAATTACATTATTTGAATTTCATTCTTCAAAATTTCCTTTTTTCCAACCCACGGCGGTAATTGGCTTATTAAATTTGAAGATTGGAAAGTTTTCCTATCGAATTTGAAAGTGTGTGTAGAAGATGAGAACACCCATATACAACCACAAAAATGCTCATTTTAAATCGAACAATTGTTGACTTGTCAAAGTGGTGTACTTATTTTAAAATAGTCAATCAGTTTAGGTTATTGATGGATCAAACCTCAATAAGTGCAATCTAAGCGAAGGCCTCTTTAAAAAATAAAAAAATAATATATTGCTATTTAAAGGGTTTTACATAGGAAATGTTTGGTGCAGAAAATATATTTCTGTTGCAATAGAGATAAAAACATTATCCCAAATAAATAAATTTGGCACAATACATTTTATTCCGAAGACAATGCTTTGATAAATCTTCAAATGTTGGAATTTCTTCAGAACTTATTATAATTCAAATATACTTTTTTATTATTCAGCTTTTCTTTTTTTGTCTGACGGTCACGATGCCTTCCTTTTATTTTTGCCTCTACCAAAAACTTGCATGGAAAAGCAGTACGGTGCAAAACTTTTCATACACCAGCCTTTATTTAATGAAGACCTACCTTTCCCTCTTGTCTCTAAAACGCCCGGGGCAAAACGCAGAAAACTTTTTGATCTCTCAAACCGAAAAGCTCTGCTCAGCAAACTTTGAGATGCCTGCAGAAGGGATGGTAAGAAAGTTAAATCAATGTCAAGACATATAAAGCTCAGTGTGATTCTTTTATTGTGTTAGCTCTAATACAATTAGCCTGTGTTTGATTTAGACGGTACAAGTATAAATAAAAGAATACGGCTCGTGTAAAAGAATGTTGTCGAATTTTAGAATGTATTTAAAAATGCCATACAGAGGGAACGAGAGACAGAGTTGATTTTATTAAAATTCTTTTGCTAAAAACACTTTTACGTAGCAATTACTGACAGGGTAAAAATATTATTTGATTATTTTTAAGCCCATTGTTCTTCATCTAATTTGGAGAATGTTATACTTCGCAAATGATCGAATTAGGAGATTTAAAAAATTTTCTTATTTAATTATAAAGTAAAAAGTGGTAATAGGGCTTCTAAAATGTTATTAAGTAATTTTGATATGATTCAGCATAATATATTAGAAAATATTCTTAAGAATAAATGCCTATCAATGTAAATGTATGAAATTATGAATTATAAGTCAATTAGTTATAAGATTTAGGTAATACAAACATAATTAATTATTATTTTTTGGAATTTTATTAAAAGTGAACTTATTTTTTATTCCAGAAATTGCTTTAAAGACTATTTGTATGAAATAGAAAATTGAATTGAATTATATTAAATAGAAAATGATTGAAATTATTATGCACTGCATTTTACATTAAGTAAATGGAATTATGTTAAATCATTTCTGTTTAAAATCGAAAAAAATTTTCTTCAACTACCAATACAATAATCTATTATAACTTGGTTCACTACAAAGAAATATAATTTAATTATATGACTCAGACTTAATATAGAGGCCTGATGGCCGGGTGACTAGTGCTCTAGTGCTTGGTGTCATAGGTTTCAAGAAATTCAGTTCAGATTCTGACGGTGCCATGGGTGTTTGAAGTGGTTCGAAATCCACTTTAAACTGTAGGTTACTGTCTAATTAGCCTAAGTGTGCACAAAATGACCGTAGAGCGACAACCAAAGCCAAATTATACGCAATAGCAAGACCGCCCCCTGTGGCGTTCAGAAAAAATGGTCAGTTGGTCTACAGATTCTCACCCGAAGAGGAAGTATATTTCCCGCATCCTGCTCATACCTGAGTATCGGGTATTCGGCTTGGAAATGGAGTTCTTTCACGAATCTATAATTATATGTCTTTAAATGTGCTACATATTGAAGTATGTGCTGGGTGTTTGTGTATGTTTCAATAAAGCTGTGAGTTCTCCTACCTGGGCCTCAAGTCTCTCAATCAAACCACAGCCAGTTACAATCTAATTGGCCAACCTGCACACTATAATATGAAATAATTTGGTAACTATGAAGTGTTTAAACATAAAAAGTTTGAACGAAACATTTTTTAAAGATATATTATGCTTGTTAAAATAGTGATATGAAACTTGAAGCTTAGCTGAAAAGCTGAAAATAAAAACAGATTGTTTTGGAACTTACATTGTTATATTGAACACGAGTCAGTTGATCACAAGAAACCGAGTAAGAAAGCCAAATTACATTCTTCTAAATTTCATGTTTCTAAGCGACGCCAATAATCGGCCTATTAAATTTGTAGGTTGAAAGTTTTCCTGTAGAATTTGAAGGAGCGTATAGAAGATGGGAACAGCCAGAAACAACCACTGAAGAGGTTTATTTTAAATCGAATACTTGTTGAGCTACCAAATTGGTGTTCGCATTATAACACAGTCAGATTGAGAGATTGGTGGACCAAACGTTAATAATGTTGTTGTTTCTTATCCCACTTGGTGGTTCCCACCACTTGTTGTTGGTGTTGTTGTTTCTTTTAAATTCCGTCGAGACCAAGCCCACGAACCCGTATGGACTCACGGTTCTGTTGTGATGATGTACCCATAGGTAGAAGTCCGAATTGGCTCCGTGACGCTCTACAGTCATATAAGACCGGGACCTAAGACTTAAAGATGATTCCGATTCACTAAGAACATTCATGCCACTGCCGGGACTCGAATCTGAAACTTGTGGCACCGAGCGCCAGAGCACTAGACACTCGGGCATTCAGGCCCAAAAACATTAATAAGTGTTAAATTTAAGCTAAGAGAAGGGCGCTATTCTTTGAAAAAAAAATATCGCTTTTAAAGGTGATTTACATAGAAAATGTTTAATGCAGAAAATAGTTTTCTGTTACAATAGAGATAAGAATATTATCCCCAAATATATAAATTTAACACCCTACATTTTATTCCGAAGACAATGTTTTGATAAATCTTCAAATGCTGAAATTACTTCAGAACTTATAATAATTCAAATATGCATTTTTATTATTCTTCTTCCTTTTTTTGTCTGACGGTCACGATGCCTCCTTTTCTTTTTGCTTCTACCAAAAAATTGCATGGAAAAGCAGCACGCTGCAAGAATTTTCTTACACGAACTTCTATTTAATGAAGACCCACACCTTTCCCTCTTGTTTCCAAGACGCCCGGGGCAAAACAGTAAGTCTGCAGAAAACTTTTTGATCTCTCAATCTCTGCTCAAAAAGCTCAAAAAGCTCAAAAAGCTCTGCTCAGCAAACTTTCGGATGCCTGCAGAAGGGATGGTAAGAAAGTTAAACAAACGTCAAGACATATAAAGCTCAATGTAATTCTTTTATTGAGTTAGCTCTAATACAATTAGAATATGTTTGATTTAGATGGTATGAGTATAAATAAAAAGAATACGGCTGGTGTAAAAGAATGTTGACCGATTTTAGAATGTATCTAAAAAATATGTTTAGCGTCATATAGAGTGAAAGAGAGATAGAGTTGATTTTATTAAAATTCTTTTGTTAAAAACACTTTTACGTAGCAAATAACTGACAGGGTGAAAATATTATTTGATTATTTTTAACCGCATTATTCTACATCTAATTTGGAGAATGTTATGCTTCGCAAAGGATTGATTTAGGAGATTTTAAAAAATTTCTTATTTAATTATAAAGTAAAAAGTGGATAGAGGGCTTTTAAAATGTAATGAAGTAATTTTGATAGGATTCAGAATAATACATTAGATATACTATATTCTGATGAATAACTGCTGATAATCATCGTAAATGGCTGAAATTATGAGTTATAGGTCAATTAGTTTTATGATTTAGTTAATACAAATGTGATTATTTGGTATTTTTTTTTAATTTTATTAAGAGGGAAGATATTTTTTTGTTCAAGAAATTGCTTTAAAGACTATTTGATTATTTAATAGAAAATGATTCAAATTATGCACTGTTAATTTTACATTAAGTAAATGAAAATATGTTAAATCATTTCTGTTTAAATTCGAAAAAATTTTTCTTCAAGCTACCAATACAATAATCTAATTCAACCATGATTCACTACAAAGAAATACGCTTTGTTTAGATGCGTCAGACTCAATATAGGGCCCTGACGGCCGGTTGACTAGCGCTCTGGCGCTCGGTGCCACAAGATTCAGGTTCGAGTCCCGGCGGTTCCATGGATGTTTGTAGTGGTTCCGAATTCGCTTTAAACAGTAGGTCCTGATCTAATATGACTGCAGAGCAATGGAGATCTGGCTGACAAATCTACCTCGTAAAAAGAAAGAAAAACATCTACTGTCTCGATATGTGTCAGTAGACAGACAGTACTTGACCCATCATGGAAGTATCTGTTGGTATCTGTCATCTCACATCTGTTGTGCTTATGAGGAAGGAAGACTATACAACACGACTTAGCTATTCGATCATAAGAAACCGAGCAAAATAGCCAAATTGCATTTTTCGAAATGGCGCCGATTATCGCTTATTAAAATTGAAGGCTGAAAGTTTTTCCCGTACAATTTGAAGGTTAGGTTTGGTTTGTCGCTCTACGGAAATTTTGTGCACACTTTGGGTTAATTATACCGAGACCTACAGTTTAACGTAGATTCCGAATCATTCAGAAACATCCACGCCCCTGACAGGATTCGAACCTGAAGACTGAGGTACCTAGCTGAAGAAGAGCTCTAGCCAAATGGTCCTCAGGTCACGGACTGCATAGATGATGATAACATCCAAATACAACTACTGAAGATGTACATTTTAAATCGAACTATTGTTGACCTGTCAAAGTAGTGTCTTTATTATAAAACAGTCAGTCTGCTGAGGGTATTGATGGGGCTAACTTTAATAAGTATACGGAAGCGAAAGGCTAATAAGAGTAATTAGTGCCAATAAATGTAACTAAGCGGAAGGCTCTAGTCATCGAAAAAAATATTGCTATTTAAATTGGTTTACATGGAAAATGTTTGGTGCTGAAAATATATTATATATATTTCTATTACAACAGAGAAAACTTACTATCCCAAATAAATAAATTTAGCACGCTACATTTTATTCTGAAGACAATGCTTTGATAAATCTTTAAAATGCTGGAATTTCTAATTCCCTTATAATAATTCAAATATCCCTTTTTATTATACAGCTTTCCTTTTTTTGTCTGACGGTCACAATGCCTCCCTTTCTTGTTGCTTCCATCAAAAACTTGCATGAAAAAGCAGTTTGGTGCAAAGTTCTTCTAACACCATCCTTTATTTAATGAAGACATACCTTTCCTTCTTGTTTCTAAAACGCCCGGGGCAAAACGGTAAGTCTGCAGAAAGATGCAGAAAACTTTCTGATCTCTCAAACCGAAAAGCTCTGTTCAGCAAACTTTCAGGTGCCTGCAGAAGGGATGGTAAGAAAGTTAAACAAATGTCAAGACATATAAAGCTCAATGTGATTCTTTTATTGTGTTAGCTCTAATACAATTAGCCTGTGTTTGATTTAGAGGGTAAAAGTATAAATAAAAAGAATACGGCTCGTGTAAAGGAATGTTGTCGAATTTTAGAATGTATCTAAAAAATATGTTTAACGCCATACGAAGTAAAAGTGCGATAGAGTTGATTTTATTAAAATTCTTTTGTTAAAAACCTTTTTACGTAGCAATTACTGACTGGGTGAAAATATTATTTGATTATTTTTAAACGTATTGTTCTTCGTCTAATTTGGAAAATGTTACTCGTATGCTTCGTAAATGATTGAATTAGAAGATTGAAATTTTTTTTTATTTAATTATAAAGTTAAAAGGGGAAGGAGACTTTTAAAATATAATTAAGTAAGTTTGATCTGATCCAGCATATAATATATTATAAAATATTCTTAAGAATAAATGCCTATCAATGTAAATGGATGAAATTATGAATTATAGGTCAATTAGTTTTATGATTTAGGTAATACAAACATAATTATTTGCTATTTTTTTAATTTTATTGAGAGTGAACCTTATAATTAACCTTTTCTTTCTCTAATTGTATGTGTAGGGTTTTTGCGTGTGTAAATAAAGCTGTGAGTTCTCCTACCTCTGCCTCAAGTATCTCAATCAAACCACAGCCAGTTACAATCTAATTGGCCAACCTACACACTATAATATGAAATAATTTGGTAATTATGAAGTGTTTAAACATGAAAAGTTTGAACAAAACATTTTTTAAAAGATATATTATGCTTGTTAAAATAGTGATATGAAACTTGAAGCTTAGCTGAAAAGCTGAAAATAAAAACAGATTGTTTTGGAACTTACATTTTTATATTGAACACGAGTCAGCTATTTGATCACAAGAAACCGAGTAAGAAAGCCAAATCACATTCTTCGAAATTTCATGTTTCTGACCGACGCCAATAATCGGGCTGTTAAATTTGAAGGTTGAAAGTTTTCCTGCAGAATTTGAAGCAGTGTATGTAAGAGGGGAACAGCCAGATACAACCACTGAATATGTTTATTTTAAATCGAATACTTGTTGTCCTGCCAAATTGGTGTTCGCATTATAACACAGTCAGTTAGATTGAGTGATTGATGGACCAAACGTTAATAATGTTGCTGTTTCTCATCCCACTTGGTGGTTCCCACCACTTGTTGTTGGTGTTGTTGTTTCTTTTAAATCCCATCTAGACCAAGCCCACGGACCCGTATGGACTCACGGTTCTGTTGTGATGGTGTACCCATAGGTAGAAGTCCGACTTGGCTCCGTGACGCTCTACAGTCATATAAGACCGAGACCAAGAGGATTCTGAATCACTACGAACATCCATGGCACTGGCGGGACTCGAATCTGAAACCTGTGTCACCGAGCGCCAGAAACACTCGGGCATTCAGGCCCAAAAACATTAATAAGTGTTAAATTTAAACTAAGCGCAGGGCGCTGTTCTTTGAAAAAAAATATTGCTTTTAAAGTTGATTGAAAACATTATTAAATTAAAGTTGACATAGAAAATGTTTTATGCAGAAAATAGTTTTCTGTTACAATACAGATAAAAATATTATCTCCAAATATATAAATTTAACATACTACATTTTATTCCAAAGACAATGTTTTGATAAATCTTCAAATGCTGGAATTTCTTCTGAACTTATAATAATTCAAATATACCTTTTTATTATTCGGCTTTCCTTTTTTTTGTCTGACGGTCACGATGCCTCCTTTTATTTTTGCTTCTACCAAAAACTTGCATGGAAAAGCAATACGGTGCAAAAATATTCTTGCACCAGCTTTTATTTAATGAAGACATACCTTTCCCCCTTGTCTCCAAAACGCCCGGAGCAAAACTGTAAGTCTGCAGAGAGATGCAGAAAACTTTTTGATCTCTCAAACTGAAAAGCTCTGCTCAGCAAACTTTCGGATGCCTGCAGAAGGAAGGGATGGTAAGAAAGTTAAACAAATGTCAAGACATATAAAGCTCAATGCAATTCTTTTATTGTGTTAGCTCTAATACAATTAGCCTGTTTGATTTAGACGGTAAAAGTACAAATAAAAAGAATACGGCTGGTGTAAAAGAATGTTGCCCGATTTTAGAATGTATCTAAAAAATATGCTTAGCGCCATACTAGTGAAAGAGAGATAGAGTTGATTATATTAAAATTATTTTGTTAAAAACACTTTTACGTAGCAAATTACTGACAGGGTGAAAATATTATTTGATTATTTTTAAACGCATTGTTCTTCATCTAATTTGGAGAATGTTATGCTTCGCAAATGATTGAATCAGCAGATTTAAAATTTTTCTTATTTAATTATAAAGTAAAAAGTGGAAAGAGGGCTTCTAAAATGTAATGAAGTAATTTTGATAGGATTCAGAATAATATATTGGAAAATATTATGAATAAATGTCTATCATCGTAAATGGAGGAAATTATAATTATATTAGTGTTACGATTTAGATATTAGAAACGTAATTAATTGCTATTTTTTGAAAATTTATAAAGAGTGAACATATTTTTTGTTCAAGAGATTACTTTAAAGACTATTTGATTATTAAATAAAAAATGGAGAGTTTTTGCATAACGTTTTTTATCGTCCGATATTTCTCTTCCTAGCGCGAATGCTCATAGGAATAGCTTAGTAGTGTAGTATTACAGTTACGCATGCGCAATAGGTACAATGTTTCCTATGAGCATGCGCGCTAGGAAGAAAAAAATTTCGGACGATAAAAAAACGTTATGCAAAAAACTCTCTAATGACTCAAATTATGCACTGTTAACTTTATATTAAATAAATGGAATTATGTTAAATCATTTCTGTTTAAATTCGAAAAAAAATGCTTTTAATGGAAAGATGGCTTATAAAACGTAATTAAGTAATTTTGATAGGATTCAGAATAATATATTAGAAAATATTCTTATGAATAAATGCTTATCATCATCGTTATGATCAAAGCTTTCAACACTGGAGAGGATATTCCATAATGAGGCGAAGGAAAAAAAATGCTGGTAAAATTTATCAATGATAAGATGTATAGCGGAGAAATATTGTTTTTTAATTTACATTATGCCTGACTTGTGGCTGAGTGGCGCCGCTGGTGAGCATCAGAGCGGAGGTTCAAACCGCTGGCGACTTTGTTGTAGCCACTGTTTCAAAACATTAGGAGCTTCGATGACATTTGTGATGTTCAGCATCTTGCCTCGTGACTGCATGGTGGGAGTTTTCCGGTTTTTCTCCCTTACGATGCTCAAAAGAATTGTGGGTAGTTGCCCCTAAAAGTCCTCCCGGAAGGCACTGCCTTCCTTCTTTAGTGATAAGGAGTCAAATCAGACTTCTAACTGCGAATGTTCCATCACAACAGAAGCTGCCCTTCCCCTTTCCTTTTCCATGGACTTAGTCTAGCTGTTGTTGCCGACCAAATGGCGTAAGAAACAACAGACACTGCCTTTTGTGAGGAATTTTAGTGAAAATAACCCGACATGTGCGGATTATATGGGAGAAAACCTGGACTATTCCTACAAATTTACCTGACTATCGACAGTTCTTTTTACACTACGTTACATCATGGTGTCTTTTGGTTTCTAAAAAGAGTGATTGTAACTGGTGCAACAATGGATTCGAGTACCCTAATTAATAATAGGTAAAATGTCATTAAAAAAGTGTGTATTTATCCAACTAAATAAACTCATGTTTGTGAAAATTGCAACACCATGAAGGACTTACGCGAGTGAGCTGAAATTTTCAGGCAATGCAAATTAGCGCATGATATGCAAATGATTAGAATTTCAAATCCGTAGCGCATGCGTATGCTGAACAGCGCCCTCTGAACTGCGGATGGATCCGAATAAATAGACGGCTGTAGCGAGGCGTGTATGGTTATCTGCTAGTGGTAAACGTTAGCTCAATCGTTACTTATGCCTCTTCGAAAAAAGAGAGCGAGATTTGAACAACTTACAGAGTTTGAACGGGGGAGAATCATCGGCCTTCGTGAAGCTGGATTGTCTTATCGTGCAGTAGCCGCTCGTGTGCAGCGTAACAGCAGCACAGTGATGCGTGTTTGGAAGCAGTGGACGGACGAGTGTCGGACAACTCGGAAAACCGGGAGTGGACCCCGAAATGTAACGTCAGCTCGCGATGATAGACACCTGGTCCACATGGCGCTGACGGACCGTACAGCTTCCTCTAGACAATTGGCGGCACAGTGGTCAATAGCTACAGGTGTTTCATTGTGTGCTTCATCAATTCGTAGACGTCTGCTGCAGCGTGGACTGCGCGCAAGGACTCCTTTATACAGGATCCCTCTCACGCTAAACCATCGCCGCCTGCGGCTACAATGGGCCGCTCAGCATAGAGAATGGCGTGCTGATTGGCAGCATGTCGTGTTTTCTGACGAATCCCGCTTTAATTTGTGGTACCATGATGGCCCCATTCGTGTCAGACGCTATGCCGGTGAACGCCACCTTCCGGAGTGCATTATCGAACTCTACAGTGGACGAATACCCGGAGTTATGGTCTGGGGAGCCATAGCATATCATGGACGATCTCAATTGCTAAGAATTGTGGGCAATCTGAACAGCAACTGGTACATCAGTGAAGTTCTACAGCTCCAAGCTGTTCCCTTCCTTCAAAGCTTGCCAGGCGCTGTATTTCAACAGGACAATGCCCGCCCTCATATCGCTAGGACTGTTCAATCCTTCTTTGCAACGCGGCAGGTACAGCTTTTTCCTTGGCCTGCGTATTCCCCGGATATGTCGCCGATTGAACTTGTGTGGTATTTCGTTGGTCGGCGTCTGTTGCTTCTGCAGACGAACTTTGGGTGCGCATACAAACAATATGGAATGCTCTTCCTCAGGCAGACATTCAAAATTTGTTTGACTCCATGCCACGTCGTGTAGCAGCACTTATTATCGTGGTGGCTACACAACATACTGATTCCGATCTCTTGTTATTGATTGTTTGCTTTGAACTTTGCTTTTGTTATTGTTTGTTTGCATTTATTTGTACCACTACCACTCAACTGTGTATTAAATTTCATTCAATTATGACGATTCCTTCATGGTATTGCAATTTTCACAAACATGAGTTTATATATGAGCCCCTGGATTATTCAATGTTTTGTAAAAGCAATATGAAATTGGATATATTTTTGATGTGAAAACATCTAAATACTCTGGAGGATTGGAGCCTATGGAGGATAATAGCGCTACAGTCCTCTAAAGGCTAATCTTCAGGTTCGTATCCTGGCGGTGGCATTTCAATGTTTATTAGTGGTTCGGAATCCACGTTAAACTGCAGGTTCTGGTCTAATTGGCTCTAAGTGTGTGTGCCTGATGGCCGGGTGCCAGAGCGCTAACCACTCGGTACCACAGGTTTCTGGCTCGTGTCCCGGTGGCACCATGGATGTTTGTAGTGTTTCGGAATCCACTTTAAGCAGTAGATCCTGGTCTCATATGACCATAGGGCATCACAGAGCCCAATAAGACTTCTCACCCACATCATTCCCAAAATGTAAAGGGGCAACACAGCTCTAAGTAGTGTGATGTGATGTGGTGTGGTGTAGTAGTAGTAGTAGTAGTAGTAGTAGTAGTAGTAGTAGTAGCCCTAATACTCACCAGCGGTAAACGTGTTGCCACTGAGCCATGAGTCGGGAAATTCCTTTTATAAAATTCATATTTAAGCATTAAATTTTTTACATCAGATTAATAATATTCTCAAGCAGAAGCTGCATAAAATATAATAAAAAGTATAAAAATTGGGTTTTAAAAACATTTTAAGAAGAAAAGTTGGAAACTATATTAACAGGAAAATTGCAGAATTTTTTTATTATTTATTTATCGCTTTTGGAGACATGAAAACGAAAAGTTCTATGTTAGTCGAAAAGATATAAAATACAACAAAACAAGAATAAATGCATTAAGATCTCTCACATTTAAAATAGAGAAATAAAAAGCGAAATTACTTAGATTAAAAATTGTGAAACTTCAAAGCTACTATAAAAGTATAAAAATTTAAAAAAAAACTTTCATTCATACTTAATAAGGATATAAATTAGTTAAAAAGATACCAACCTCAGTTAAGCTAAATATTTCTATCCTTTTTATATTATAAACTCCAGTTTTTTTTAAATCATATTCTATCTTTCAGCTGCTTCTTTAAAAAATGGCCCGACCGTTCCTTTCGGAATTGAATACCCTCTTTATTTCCACATAACAAATTACTTTCGTTCATAAATAATTCCGAAATTTAAAAGTCTAGTGAAAATATACAGTCTGGGAACAGCATATAAATTTTCTTCAATCGCGACAAAACCTTTTACCTTACGGGCTTGAAAGACATTCGCAGTAGATTTGTGGCGTTTGTGGCGGGTGTCTTTTTTTACGCAATTCAATGCGAGAGATAAATTCGAGCAAAGATATTGGAAGTTTTAAAAGTGACCATATTTTAATTTTAATGCTGTTTCGCTAGAAAACATCCGTCTGACATGCAAAGATATGAAGAAATAGCTTTAGTATATCAATTTATAACGTACAATAAAATTCCCAATTTTATTTTAATTTTTTTGTTATAGATATTTTCGACCCTGGATTATTCGATGTTTTGCAAAATAACAATGTGAAATTGGATGTATTTTCGATGTGAGAACATCTAAAATTCAGTATGTATAGCCTATGGAGGATTTAGAGCTCTACATTTTTATGCGCTGGGCCTAATGGAAGAGTGGCTAGCGCTCCGGCGATCGATACCATATGTTTCTGGTTCGAGTCCCGGCGATACCATGGATGTTTGTGGTGGTTCGGAATCCACTTTAAGCCGTTGGTCCCGGTTTCATATGATCGTAGGGCATCACAGAGCCCAATCAGACTTCTCACCAACATCATGCTCAAACTGTAAAGGGGCAACTGAGCTCTAGACACGGTGACGTGGTGTGGTGTAGTAGTAGTAGTAGTAGTAGTAGTAGTCATAATACTCTTCAGCGGCTCCCGTTGCCGCTGGGCCATGAGTAGGGCAATTCCTTTTATAAAATTCATATTTAATCATTATATTTTTTGCGTCAGATGATTAATATTCTCAAGCAGAAGCTGCATAAAATGAAATAAGAAGTATAAAAAAATTGCCTCTAAAAACTTTTACGATGAAAAGTTGGAAATTGCATTATCAGGGAAGTGGCAGGTTTTTTTTAAATTTATTATTACTCAGATACTTTCAGATATTTGATATCTGTTCGACTCACATAGAAAAACTTCTATGTGAGTCGAACAGATATCAAATACAACAAAACAAGAGCAGATGCATTAAGTCGGATGTGCGCAATGTAATAAACCAAAATATTTGACGTATAAATATCGTCTACATATGGGTCACTTAACTAAGCACGTCTGATAAAGTCTTACGATTATTCAGTTTATTCATACAAATTAATATTTCACTTTATCCTACTGTTAGAAAATAGTTTAAAAGAAGGTGTCACATAAATATGTATATGTTGAAATAAGAGCCAGTGTATGTGCCAAAAGGTTAAAATATAAACCTCCATTCGATTGTAAAAAATTACAAGTAATTCTTTTATAAAATTAATATTTAAGCATCAATTGTTTTACGTCAGATGTGGACTATTGTCAAGCAGAAGCTGCATAAAATTGAATAAAATTGCAGGAGTTTTTTTTTTTTTTTGTTAATTTATTTAATACTTACGAAGACATAAAAACAAAAAGAGTCGGAACATACACTGAAGTGACAAAAGTCATGGGATAGCAATATGCAAATTTTCAGATGGCAGTAGCATCGCGTAGAACAGGTATAAATGCGCAGTGCTTTCGCATAGCTTTCATTTCTGTTCAAGTTATTCATGTGAAGAGGTTTTGACGTGATAATGACCGCACGACGGGAATTAACAGACTTTGAACGCGGAATGTTAGTTGGAACTAGACGCATGGGTCATGCCATTTCGGAAATCGTTAGGGAATTCAACATTCCCAGATCCACTGTGTCAAGAGTGTGTCGAGAGTATGAAATTTCAGGCATAACATCCCACCATGGACAGCGCAGTGGTCGACCGCCTGCACTTAACGACCGAGACCGGCGACGTCTGCAAAGAGTCGTAAAGTCTAACAGACAAGCAACACTGCGTCAAATAACCGCAGAAATCAATGTGGGACGTACAAGGGACTTGTCTGTTAGAACTGTGCGGAGAAATTTGGCTTTCTTGGGCTATTCCAGCAGAAGACCGACTCGAGTGCCTTTACTGACAGAACGACATCGCTTTCAGCGACTCTCGTGGGCACGTGAGCATATCGGTTGGTCCCTAGATAAATGGAAAACCGTGGCCTGGTCCGATGAATCACGATTTCAGTTGGTAAGAGCTCATGGTAGGGTTCGAGTGTGGCGCAGACCCCACGACTGGAAATGCTTATGTTCAGCTACTTGGAGATCACTTGTAGCCATTCATGGACTTCATGTACTCAAACAACGATGGGATTTTTATGGATGACAATGCGCCATGTCACCGGGCCACAACTGTTCGCGATTGTTTTGAAGAACATTCTGGACAATTCCAACGAATGATCTGGCCACCTAGATCGCCCGACATGAATCCCCTCGAGCATTTATGGGACATCATCGAGAGGTCTGTTCGTGCCCAAAATCCTGCACCATCAACGCTTTCACAATTATGGACGTCTATCGAGACAGCATGGCTCAATATTCCTGCAGAAGACTTCCAACGACTTGTTGAGTCCATGCCACGTCGAGTTGCTGCACTTCGCCGGGCGAAAGGAGGGCCGACACGATATTAAGAGGTATCCCATGACTTTTGTCACTTCAGTGTATATCAAATACAACAAAACAAAAGCAAATGCATTATGACTTCTCAGATCTAAAATAGAGAAATGAAAAGTAAAACTACTTAGATTAAAAATTTTTAAATTACAAATCTACAATAAAAGTATAAAAGAAAGATATATAATTTTAAAAAAAACGTTCATTCATACTTAATAAGGATATAACTTAATGAAAAGGTTCCAATTTCAGTTAAGCTAAATATTTCTACCCTTTTTATAGTATAAACTCCAGTCTTTTTAATCATATTCTATCTTTCAGCTGCTTGCTAAAAAATGACCCGACTCTTTCTTTCAGAATTGAATACCCTCTTTATTTCCACATAACAAATTACTTTCTTTCATAAATAATTCTGAAAGTTAAAAGTCTAGGGGAAAATATACAGTCTGTGGAAGTAGCGTATAAATTTTCTTCAATCGCGACAAAACCTTTTACCTTACGGGCTTAAAAGACATTCGCAGTAGATTTGTGGCGGGTGTCTTTTTTATGCAATCCAATGCAAGAGATAAATTCGAGCAAAGATATTGGTGACCATATTTTAATTTTAATGCTGTTTCGCTAGAAAACATTCATCTTACATGCAAGCATATGAAGAAATATCTTAAGCATATCAATTTGTAACGTACAATAAAATACTTTTATTTGTATTTATCTATTTGTTATAGATATTTGTAGTCTTGGATTATTCGATTTTTGTGTGTTGTTGTTGTTTCCTGTCCCACTTGGTAGACATCTAGACCGAGCCCACGAATCCCGTATGGACTCATTGTTGAAGGGATAGGGGGCAGTTTCTGTTGTAATGGAGCGCCCGTATGTAGAAGTCTGACTTGGCTCCATGACTCTTTTACAATCATATGAGACCGGAGCCTACGGATTAAAGGGGATTACGAATCATTACAAATATCCATGTCCCCGCCGGGACACGAACCTGAAACCTGGGGCACCGAGCGCTATACACTCTGCCATGCAGGCCATCGATTCAGGCCGTAAAATACCAATATGAAAATGGATGTCTTTTTTATGTGAAAGCATCTAAAAACTCTGTATATATAGGCTATGGGAGAATGGAGCTCTACGTTTTCATGTGCAGTTTAAAATGTTAATAACTTCAGACTTAATTACTTAATTTAGAAAGTTTAAATATATCTTCATGCAGAAGAGGTTTAAAAGATTCAAGTTTTGGATGGGAGGGAGCCGCACACCATGTAGCAAGAATCGTGAGTTCAATTCTCGCTGGATTCAGACATGCAACCAAAAGCGCATTTGAAACGTCTCGGAGAGATCTAACTAAATTCAACACTAAAAACCACGAGAAAATAAAGGGTATGTGTGTAACATCCGAAATAAGTGGCATATTTGATGAATTTTTATAATGGCGGCTTATATACGACGAAGGCGGATGTCAAATTCGAGGAAACATATTGCAGAAGGTAGAAGGACTCAAGACGAAAAAAAAGTCATATGAAAGATAACATGTGTACAGTACCATGAGTCGAAATTCAGTGGGCGTGATGCTTGGCGAGTCATCCGATCATCCATCCTCCCATAGCATCCGCTCTATCCATCTATACTACTTTCCCTATCCTCCTATATATTTATGATCCTCCATGCTCGATTTCTCAACGGGTCAATGTTAATTAAGAGTCTACGAAAATGCTTGGAACTCCCGCTCCAATGAAACGCCCTCTAAAGTGTCTGTAAAACATTTCTGACGAAACACCTATATCATTCTAAGTCATCTGATGCACCTTACCCCTTATATCAGTTTGTATACTGTTGTTGATACACTATATTTTACCCCTTTCATACAAATAAACAAAAATATTATAATAATGAAATAAAACAAATTATACTTGCAATTATAATATTCCGTTAATTTATTTTCAAATTGGAAAAAAGAAAAGGAAGACAAATTTTAGTACCATTTCATTAGACTTAGCGTCTCTTTCGTAGCTTCTACTTGGCCATATCGAAGCTTCTGTTCTGCAGTTAATAATATTGTGTGTTATTTGTACGCAGAAAACTCATTTGTATCATTTATTTTAAGTAACTTTACCATCACTGCCGAATATCATTTTAGAGATAAATTTCATTTGTTGATGAATTATATCATGACATTCATTCATCAGTCTCATCATGATCAGTGGCCCAGCAGCCACATGGTGGGCCAAGGCCATGCTGGCTGCTGGCAAATTTCGAGATAGGAGATATTTTCTTATTTTACGGGATATGAGTGTCAGATTGGCGCCCAAAGCTCTATAATCATATTAGACCGGTACATAGGTTTAAAGTGGATTTCGAATCTCTAGAAACATCCACTGTACCGCCGAGATTCGAACACGAAACCTGTGGCACCGAACACCAGAGTGCTAGTCACCCAGCCATAAGACATCTATATTGAGTTTGAGCCACCTAAAAAAAGGCGTTTTTTATAGTAGTGAATCAAATTAAAATAGATTATTGTCTTGGTATCTTAAAGAAAATTTTTTTTTTCGATTTAAAACAGAAATGATTTAACATAATTCTATTTACTTAATGTAAAATTAACAGTGCATAATTTGAATCATTTTCTATTGAATAATCAAATAGTCTTTAAAGTAATTTCTTCAGCAAAAAAATATGTTCACTCTTAATAAAATTGAAAAAAATAGCAATTAATTATGTTTGTATTACCTAAATCATAAAACTAATTGCCTTTTAACTCATAATCCCATCCATTTATAAAGATAGGCATTTAATCCTGAGAACATTTTCTAATATATTATTCTGACACCCCTCATCAAAGTTACTTAATTATATTTTGAAAGCCTTCTTCCACTTTTTACTTCATAATTAAATAAGAAAAAAATTTCAATCTCCTAAATCAATCATTTGCGAAGCACAGTATTCTCCAAATTAGATGAAGAACAATGCGTTTAAAAATAATCAAATAATATTTTCACCCTGTCAGTAATTGCAACGTAAAAGTGTTTTTGACAAAAGACTTTTAATAAAATCAACTCTATCACTCTTTCACACACATGGTGTTAAACATATTTTTAGATACATTCTAAAATCCGTCAACATTCTTTTATTCTATTTTCAGCCGTATTCTTCTTATTCATACTTTTACCCTCTAAATCAAGCACAGGCTAATTGTATTAGACCTAGCACAATAAAAGAATTGCATTGAGCTTTATATGCCTTGACATTTGTTTAACTTTCTTACCATCCCTTTTGGAGGCACCTGAAAGTTTGCTGAGCAGAGCTTTTCGGTTTGAGAGATCAAAAAGTTTTCTGCATCTTTCTGCAGACTTATCGTTTTGCCGCGGGCGTTTTAGAAACAAGAGGGAAAGGTACGTCTTCATTAAATAAAGGCTGGTGTAAGAAAGTTTTTGCATCGTACTGCTTTTCCATGGAAGTTTTTGGTAGAAGCAAAAAGAAATGGAGGCATCGTGGCAGTCAGACAAAAAAAAATAGAAAGCTGAATAATAAAAAGGGATATTTGAATTATTATAAGGTCTGCAGAAATTCCAACATTTGAAGATTTATCAAAGCGTTGTCTTCAGAATAAAATGTATTGTGTTAAATTTGTTTTTTTGAGAAAATATTTTTATCTCTACATCTATATTTTTACAATTTTTATCTCTTTTAAATATTTTCTATATAAATAACTTTAAATAGCAATATATATATCTTTTCAAAGAATAATCTCCTTCCGTTAGCTTAATCTTATTAACGTTTGATCCATCAATCACCCAAGTTGACTGGCGGTCTGATGGCGAATTGGATAGCGCTCTGGCCAGTCTACAGATCCGAATCCTGGCGGTGACACGGATTATTGGTAGGAGTCCGGAATGCACTTTAAACTGTAGGTCTAGGTCTATGTAGCCCTCGTGTGCACAAAATAACCATAGAGCGACAAACCAAACCCAAGCTGACTGACTATTTTATAATAAGGACACCACTTTGGTAGGTCAGCAACAATTCGATTTAAAATGAACATCTTCAGTGATTGTATTTAGAGGATCCCATCTTCTACGCAGTTCTGTGAAATTGTAGGTCCCGATCTAATTAGCCTAAACTGTGCCCAAAATGACGATAGAGCAACGAACTAACCAAATCTATGCGTCCTTCATATTCTATAGGAAAACTTTCCAGCCTCCAAATTTAATAAGTCGGTAATCTTTGTCGATTCGAAAAATTCAATTTCGAGGAATGCAATTTGTTTCTCTTACTCGGTTTCTTATGGTCTAATTGTGTTCAATAAAATAATGTTAACTAAAAACACAGCCTGTTCTTATTTTTAACATTCTTCAGCTAAACATTTTTAACATTCTTTATCTAAACATTCTCCAAATTAGATGAAGAAAAATGCGTGTAAAAATAATCAAATAATATTTTCACCCTGTGAGTAATAGCTACGTAAAAGAGTTTTTAACAAAAGAATTTTAATAACATAAAATATGCTCGCTCTCAATAAAATTCCAAAAAATAGCAATTAATTAAGTTTGTATTATCTAAATCGTAAAACTAATTGACTTATAACTCATAATTTTATCTATTTACGATGATAAGCATTTATTTATTATAATATTTTCTAATATGTTATTCTGAATCCTCACATGAAAATTACTTAATTACATTTTTTTTTTTTTTACATTCTTCCATTTTTTTTATAATTAAATAAGAAAAATTTTTAAATCTCCTAATTCAATCATTTGCGAAACATAACATTCTCCAAATTAGATGAAGAACAATGCTTTTAAAAATAATCAAATAATATTTTCACCCTGTGAGTAATAGCTACGTAAAAGTGTTTTTAACAAAAAAATTTTAATAAAATCAACTCTATTTCTCTTTCACTCGTGTGATGCTAAATATATTTTTTAGATACACTCTAAAATCGGGCAACATTCTTTTACACAAGCCGTATTCTTTTCATTTATACTTTTACCGTCTAAATCAAACACAGGCTAACTGTATTAGAGCTAACACAATAAAAGAATTACATTAAGCTTTATATGTCTTGGCATTTGTTTAACTTTCTTGCCATCCCTTCTGCAGGCATCTAGAAGTTTGCTGAGCAGAGCTTTTCGGTTTCAGAGATCAAAAAGTTTTCTGCGTCTTTCTGCAGCCTTACAGTTTTGCCCCGGGCGTCTTGGAAACAAGAGGGAAAGGTAGGTCTTCATTAAATAGAAAATTTTTGCACCATACTGCTTTTACATGCAAGTTTTTGGTAGAAGCAAAAAATAAAATGAGGCATCGTGACCGTCAGACAAAAAAAGGAAAGCCGAATAATATAAAGGGATATTTGAATTATTATAAGGTCTGCAGAAATTCCAACATTTATACTTTTTTTCGAAGCATTGTCTTCAGAATAAAATGCATGGTGTTAAATTTATTTATTTGGGATAATATTTTCATCTCTATTGTAATAGAAATATATTTTCTGCACCTAACATTTCCTATGTAAATCAGTTTAAATGGCAATATTATTATTTTTTTCAAAGAATACCACCATTCTCTTAGCTTATACTTATTAATATTTTTAGTTCTCAGTGGCCGAATATCTGGTGCACTGGCTCTCTGTGCCATAGGTTTCGAGTCCCGGCACTGCTATAGATATTTGTAGTGGTTCGAAATCCACCTTACGCCTGTTGGCCCCGGTCTCCTATGACTGTAGAGAGTCACGGAGCCAAGTCAAACTTCTACCTACGGATGCTTGCTCACAACAGAAACTGCACCCTTTCCTTTCAAGTCAATAGATGTTTTTTTTCGAGGTAGGGTTGTAAGCCCGACACCGGGACTCAAGCCCGAAACCTGTGGCATCGAGCGCCAGAGCGCTAGTCAGGCCATCTGGCCCCTATATTGAGTCTGAGCCACCTACTTAAAGCGTATTTCTCAGTTGTGAATCAAATTAAAATAAATTATTGCATTAGTAGCTTGATAAACATTTTTTTCGATTTTAAACACAAATTATATAACATAATCCCCTTTACTTAATATAAACTTAACAATGCATAATTTGAATCATTTTCTATCTAATAATCAAATAGTCTTTAAAGTAATTTCTTGAACAAAAAAATATGTTCACTCTTAATAAAATTCCAAAAAAATAATATTTAATCATGTTTTTATTATCTAACTCATAACACTAATTGACTTATAACTCATAAATTCATCCATTTACAATGATAAGCATTTATTCATAAGAATATTTCCTAATATATTATTCTGAGTCCTATCAAAACTACTTAATTACATTTTAAAAGCTCTCTATCCACTTTTTACTTTATAATTAAATAAGAAATTTTTTAAAATTTCCTAAATCAATCCTTTGCGAAGCATAACATTCTCCAAATTAGATGTAGAATAATGCGTTTAAAAATAATCAAATAATATTTTCACCCTGTCAGTAATTTGCTACGTAAAAGTGTTTAACAAAAGAATTTTAATCAAATCAACTCTATCTCTCTTTCACTCTATATGACGCTAAACATATTTTTTAGATACATTCTAAAATCGGTCAACATTCTTTTACACCAGCCGTATTCTTTTTATTTATACTTTTACCGTTTAAATCAAACATATTTTAATTGCATTAGAGCTAACTCAATAAAAGAATTACATTGAGCTTTATATGTCTTGACATTTGTTTAACTTTCTTACCATCCCTTCTGCAGGCATCTCAAAGTTTGCTGAGCAGAGCTTTTCGGTTTGAGAGATCAAAAAGTTTTCTGCATCTTTCTGCAGACTTGCCGTTTTGCCCCGGGCAGTTTAGAAAGAAGGGGGAAAGGTATGTCTCTTCATTAAATAAAGGTTGGTGTAAGAACATTTTTGCACCATACTGCTTTTCCATGCATGTTTTTGGTAGAGGCAAAATAAAAGGAGGCATCGTGACCGCCAGACAAAAAAAAAGGAAAGCTGAATAATAAAAAGGGACATTTGAATTATTATAAGTTCTGAAGAAATACCAACATTTAAAGATTTATCAAAGCATTGTCCTCAGAATAAAATGTTTTGTGTTAAATTTATTTATTTGGGATAAAATTTTTATCTCACCCTCTCAAGCGCCTGAATGGCCGAGTGTCTAGCGCTCTGGCGCTCGGTATCACAGGTTTCGGGTTCGAGTCCCGGCGGTGCCATGGATGTGTGTAGTGGTTCGGAATCCACTTTAAACCGTAGTTCCCGGTCTAATAGGATCGTAGAGCGTTGCGGGGGCATTGTTACTCTGCGTCCGTGGCTTATCTTCAAGTGACACGCGCCCTCTGGGTAATGCAAAGTGAGTAACGTCTGTGCCGCGCTTGCCTTAAGGCATCCAAGACGTCCATGTCTGCTTGCCAGCTGCATTGGAAAATATATATATATATATATATTTATCTCTATTGTAATAGAAATATATTTTCTGCTTCAAATATTTTCTATGTAAACCACTTTAAATAGTATTATTATTTTTTTTTCAAAGAATAGAGCCCTTCGTTTAGCTTACACATACTAATATTTTTGGGCCTCAATGGCCGAGTGTCTAGCGCTCTGGCACTCGGTGTCTCAGGTTTCGAGTTCCAGCGGTGCCATGGATGTTTCTAGTGGTTCAGAATTCCTTTTAAGCCGTAGGTCCCGGTATCATATGACTGTAAAGCGTCACGGAGCCAAGTTAAACTTCTACCGACGTGTGCTTCCTCACAATAGAAACTGATAAATTCCCCTCTTTCCTTCCTACCATGAGTCCATACGGGTTCTCGTGGGCTTGGTCTAGATATTTACCAAGTGGGATAAGAAACAACAACAATATTATTAACATTTGGTCCATCAGTCTAAGCTAACTGACTATTTTATAACAAGAATATCACTTTGGCATGTCAGCAAGTGTTCGATTTAAAATGAACATCTTCATTGGTTGTATTTGTGTATTCCGACCTCCTACACACTCCAAATCGTATAGAAAAGCTTTCCAGCCTTCAAATTTAATAAGCCAATTACCCCCGTGGATTGGAAAACAGGAAATTTCGAAGAATGAAATTCAAATAATGTAATTTGGATCTAGATGTTGTTGTCCACCAAGTGGGATAAGAACATCTAGATGAAGTTCATGAACCCGTACTAGTCATGATAAAGGTAAAAAAAAAAGCAGATTATTTTTGTCTTTGATCTGGCTGACCAAAGACATGTTGCACCCAAAGGAAGAAGTGTGACTTTACCCCACCCTGTTACACCCCAGGGCACTAGTTACCCATTTTAGTCGCTTTTTACGACATGCAGGAGGCTACAGTTTGGCCATTCTAATCTATTTGGCTATTTTGACTATTAGAAATAAAAATTATTTGTACACAGAAGACTTATTTGTATCATTTACCTTAAATAACTTTGCCAACACTGCCGGAAATCATTTTAGTGATAAATTTCATATGCTAATGAATTATATTGAAACTCATTATCATCACCATCATTAGTAACGCAATAGCCCAATGGTGGGCCAAGACCGTCGGCCTACTGATAGATTTCGAGACAGGAGATGTTTGCTTTTTACTGTTTACGATTTTCAACCCTACCCCTACAGTCACATTATACTTGATTTACAGTTTAAAGTGGATTCCTAATCCCTACAAACATCATTGGAACCACTAGGACTCGAACTCGAAACCGAACAGTAGCACAGCCCGCCAGAGCACTAGCCACTCGGCCATCAGGCCCCTATATTGAGTCTTAGCCACTTAAATAAAGCGTATTTCTTAGTAGTGAACGAATTTAAAATACATTATTGTTGTATCGCTAGCTTGAAAAACTTTTTTTTCCGATTTCCACCCATTTTCCACTTTTTATTTTGTAATTGAATAAGAAAACTTTTTAAATCTGCTAATTCAATCATTTGCGAAGCATAACATTCTGCAAATCAGATGAAGAACAATGCGTTTAAAAATAATCACATAATATTTACACCCTGTCTGTAATTGCTACGTAAAAATATTTTTAACAAAATAATTTTAATAAAATCAACTCTATCTCTCCTTTACTCATATGGAATGAAACACATTTTTTAGATACATTCAAAAATCGGGCAACATTCTTTTACACAAGCCGTATTCTTTTTATTTATACTTTTACCGTCTAAATCAAACAGAGCCTAATTGTATTAGAACTAACACAATAAAAGAATTACATTGAGCTTTATATGTATTGACGTTTGTTTAACTTTCTTACCATCCCTTCTGCAGGCATCTGAAAGTTTGCTGAGCAGAGCTTTTCGGTTTGAGAGATCAAAAAGTTTTCTGCATCTTTCTGCAGACTTACTGTTTTGCCCCGGGTGTTTTGGCAACAAGAGGAAAAGGTATGCCTTCATTAAATAGAAAATTTTTGCACCATACTGCTTTTTCATGCATGTTTTTGGTAGAGGCAAAGATAAAAGGAGGCATCGTGACCGTCAGACAAAAAAAGGAAAGCCGAATAATAAAAAGGGATATTTGAATTATTATAAGTTCTGAAGAAATACCAACATTTGAAGATTTATCAAAGCGTTGTCTTCAGAATAAAATGTATTGTGCCAAATTTATTTATTTGGGATAATGTTTTTATCCCTATTGTACTAGAAATATATTTTTTGCGCAAAAGATTTTCTATGTAAACCACTTTAAATAACAATATAATTTTTTCCGACGAATAGAGCCTTTCGCTTAGCTTACACTTATTAAAGTTTGTTCCATCAATCCCCCAAGATGACTGGCTATTTTGTAATAAAGACACTACTTTGACAGGTCAACAACTGTTTGATTTAAAATAAACATCTTCTATGGTTGTATTTGGATTTTATCAAGTTCTACGCATTCTGCAGCTTGATATCTAATTCACTAGCGCTCTTTCCTTTGGTACCACGGGCTTCAGATTCAAATCTTGTCAGTATCATGGACGCTCGTTCGTGGTTCGAAATCCATGCAAGTCCCTGTCTAATTAACTCAAAGTGAGCATAAAATCACCGTAGAGCGGCAAACCAAAGCAAACCTCTACGCACTCTTTCAAATTGTACAAGAAAACATTCCAACCTTCAAATTTAATAAGCAGATAATCGGAGTCGATTCGAAGAATGTAATTTGGCTTTCTTGCTCTGTTTCTTATGATCGAATAGCTAATTCGTATTCTATATCCTTGCTTCGTCAATGGCGCAACAGCCCCCTGGTGGACCAAGGCCATTCGCGTACTGGCAGATTTCTAGACAGGGGATGTTTTCTTTTTATGGGGCAGTATTGTCAGCCCTACGCCTAAAGCTCTACAATCATGTTAGATCGGAACTTACATTTGATAGTAGCGTGTTCTGTATAATAATGTAAATTAAAAACAATGTATTTTCTTTGTTAACACTTTTCAGCTAAACATCTCGTTTCATATCACTATTTTAACAAGATTTATATTTAAAAATGTTTCGCTGAAACTTTTTATTTTAAGCAATTCATAGTTACCAAGTTATTTCCTATTTACATATGTAAATGATTATTTTGATTTAAGCTAATTAGATATTTCTAATTATTCATGGTTTAGACTGTTAATTATATTTAATTAACTGTGAAAAACCGTTATCTCTTAGCAGTGCATTACACTTATGGGGCCTGAGGGCTGAGTGTCTGGCGGTCAATGCTACAGGGTTCGAGTCCCGGCCGTGCCATGGATGTTTGTAGTGGTTTTGAATCCACTTTAAACAGTAAATCTCAGTCTAATAAGTTTATATAGTGTTGAGTGTAGGCCTGAAAACCCTACTCAGTAAAAAGGAAGCATCTCCTGTCTAGAAATCTTCCAGTAGGCAGATGGCCTTGGCCCACCATTGGGCTGTTGCGTCAATAAAAAAGATGTCTCATTAACCTTTACAAATAACAAAATAATCTTTGTAGTGAAAATTATTCGTTGTTTTGGGGCCTAATGGTTGAGTGACTAGCGCTCTGGCGCTCGGTGTCACAGGTTTCGAGTTCGAGTTTCGGCTGTGGAATGGATGTTTGTAGCGGTTCTGAATCCCCTTTACACCATATGTTCCGGACAAAGACTACTACTACACCCCACCACACTACATAACTGTGCCTAGTACTGAGTTGCCCCTATACAGATTGGGAATGATGTGGATTTGAAGTATGACTTGGCTCTCTGACGCTCTTTCAATCATATGAGACCGGGACCTACGGCTTAAATTGGATTCCGAACCCCTACAAACATCCATGGCACCGCCGAACCCGAATCCTGTAGCACCGAGCCGACTGTAGCCAAAGCGCTCGTCGCTCGGCCATTCAGACCCCGGTCTAATATGACCGTTGGGCGTAAGGTTGGCAAACCCACCCCTTAAAAACAAAACATATCCTGTCTAGAAATCTGCCTGTAGTCAAACGGCCTTGGCCCATTATGGATCTGTTGCGCCACTGATGATGATGATGATGATGTTATTAATGATGAATAAATATTGTCGACTGAGCTTATTTTAAACCCAATTATTAAAAATATACTACATCATAAAACTTTTAATTCTTAACCTAATAATGCTGTCCAAATTATTCATAGTTGTTAGCAATAGTAATTAATTCATTTTATTCCACAATAAAGCTCACCATGCATTCCATGAATATTTTATTGTGCTTCATTTGATTCCCTGACTCTTTAAACTGAACCTTAATCCTGCGTCATTTAAAATTAAAATAATTACAATTTCCCAGAAATTGATTAGCAATTAAACCTCTGTTCTATAATTTAATTCCAAGAAAGGAAACTAATATTTAAAAGTCTTTTAGAGCGAGCACACAGTTTAAAAGAATTCGTGTGCTCTTCAAAGTCAGAGATGAATAAATATTCTGTTTAAGCTTCCCGGCGTGACGAGAAATTCCGTTCTGAAGTTTGATTAGCGAATCAATTAAATGCAGATTAATTAAACTGCATTCCAAACATCGTTCCGAACTTTGCCAACTATTAAAGCTTGAGAAAATACTCCTCAGGTGGCGCTGTTTTGTATATCTTTGTTCCAGATTCGGTAAAACTTTTGCTGCGTTCCACGTCATTTGGGCTAATGGAATTTTTCTTGAAGGCTGTATGGATTGTTGGGAGACTTATTTAATACGATTGACGACTGATCTTTTTGATGGCAGAATCCTAAATTTGTTCTGAATAATGCTCAAATTCTTTACATATCTATTTGCGCCGTGAATATTGTATGATTTCCTCCTTTCCAAATCAAATGGGGTAAAAAGAAAAAGAATAATCAAAATACGTTGTTTAAATCTTAGTTATTTTAATTAACTTACAGTTTTTTAACTAGTCGAATAAAAAAAATGCACTTAATATCTTCGTGGACAAAATTTTAATTTCAAAATTTAAAATTTAATAATTTTTTTTCGGTTACATTTATTCATTTTCTATAGCAATTCCACGAATCACAAAAATTTAGCAAAACGGTAGATACACTAAAAGCGTAGTGTCTACATACTACTACTACTACACCACCCTATATCACTGTCCTAGTGCCCAGATGCCCCTATACAGTTTGGGAGTGATGTCGTTGAGTAGTCTGACTGGGCTCCGTGATGCTCTTATAGTCATATGAGACCGGGACCTAAGGCTTAAATTGGATTAGGTATCACTATAGACATCCATGGCACTGCCGGGACACGAACCCGAATCCTGTGGCATCGAGCGTCAGAGCGCTAGACACTTGTCCATTGAGGTTCCTGTCTAATATGACTGTAGAGCGTTGGGCATAGGGCTGACAACCCTACCCACTAAAAAAAACATCTACTATCTCAAAATCTGACAGTAGGCAGACATCCTTGACCCATCATGGGCCTGTTGCGCCACTAATGATGATGATGATGATATTAATGATTCATAAATATTGTCGACTGAACTTATTTTAAACCCAATTATTAAAAATATACTACATCATAAATCTTTTAATTCTTCTTCTAATAATACAGTTCAAATTACTCATAGTTGTTAGCAGTGGTAATTAATTGAGTTTGCTTCACAATACTGCTCACCATACATTCCATGAATATTTTATTGCGCTTCATTTGATTCCCTGACTCTTTAAACTGAAACTTAATCCTGCGTCATTTAAAATTAAAATAATTACCATTTGCCAGAAATTGATTAGCAATTAAACCTCTGTCTATAATTTAATTCCAAGAAAGGAAACTAATATTTAAAACTCTTTTAGGGTGAGCCCACAATTTAAAAGAATTCGTGAGCTCTTCAAAGTCAGAGATGAATAAACATTCTGTTTAAGCTTCTCGGTGTGACGAGACATTCCGTTCTGAAGTTTGATTAGCGAATCAATTAAAAGCAGATTAATTAAACTGCATTCCAAACATCGTTCCCAACTTTGCCAACTATTAAAGCTTGAGAAAATACTCCGCAGGTGGCACTGTTTGGTATATCTTTGTTCTCCATTTGTTTATTCTTTGTTTATTCCCACTTTTGCTGCGTTCCACACCATTTGGGCTAATGGAATTTTCTTGAAGGCTGTATGAGTTGTTGGGAGACTTATTTAACGCGATTGACGACTGATGTTTTTGATTGCAGAATCCTAACTTGTTCTGAATAATGCTCAAATTCTTTACATATGCATTTGCGCCATGAATTTTGTACGACTTCTTATTTTCCAAATCAAATGGGGTAAAGGGAAAAAGAATAATAAAATATGTTGTTTAACTCTTAATTATATTAATAAACTTTTATTTTTCTATCCAAGGTAAAAAAAATATTTGCCTTTAATCTCTTCGTGGACGAATGACGATATGATTTTTGTTCGATTACATCTATTCATTTTATACCTATAACAATTCCACGAATCACAAAAAATTTAAAAACCGATAGATATGCTAAAAACATATGATATATGGTATGAACGTATTCTATATATAGACGTTAAACAGTGCCGTAACAATACAGTCGTTAAATAGTGATAATTTAAAATGTCCGTTAAACAATGATAATCTAAAGTGGCCGTTAAATATTAATGATCCATTCATTTTATGCAATTTAATTTACAAATTCCTAATATTTTTCACAGGTGTAGTAAGTTTGTGTAGTAGTGTAGTGTAGTGTTTGTAAAATTAAGTTTGGAAAGTTTTGAAAAAGACGATTTAGCTTTTAGTGTTCACAAGTGCAGTAGTTTGTAAGTTTGTTTTTCATGGCTTATAGAAATAGTTTTAATGTCATGAAAAACAATAGATAAACTAAAAACGTACGATATATGGTATAAGCTTATACATATATGGCCGTTTATAATGTAATGTTAAACAATGCCGTTTACAATATAATGTTAAACAATGCCGTTGGCAATATAATGTTAAACAATTCCGTTAACAATTTAATGTTAAATACAATGTTAAACAAAGCGTTAACAACAATACGGCCGTTAAACAATGATAATTTAAAATGGCCGTTAAATAATGATAATTTAAAGTAGCCGTTAAATATTAATGATTCACTCATTCATGAAAATTAATGCGTGTTTTCCTAATATTTTTCACAAGTGTAGTAAGTTTGTATTACACAAATTTTTTCATGACATATGAAAATATTTTTAATTTCAATTTTTCGGATACAACCAAACATTACAAAACATAACAATAATATTATGCACAAAATTATCAGGGTTTACTTGCTATTAGAATATGATGTTAATTTAAAGTGGCCATTAAGCATCAAGGATTCATTCACTCATGCAAATTATTCTCTGAATTCTTAATATTTTTCAGAAGTGTAGTGAGTTTGTCTCACACAAATATTTTTCATGACGTATTGAAATATTTTTAATCTCAATTTTCCGACAACAAACCTGTACAGCCAAACATTACAATACCTAAAAAAACAATACTATTATGCAAAACGTTATCAGAGTTTACCTTCGATTAGTTCTTTTTTTTCTTTTGTAAATTATATTATAATTAAAAACTTTTTCAAACAAAAATTATTTTGAGTGAAAAAAAGCCATACATAAATGTGTATGGCTTTTTTCTACTCAAAATAATTGTCAGCAATTATTAATAATTGTCAGCAAACAAAACAAAATAATTAACAAATAAATAATAATAATAACAAAATAATTGTCAGCATTATAAAAATGTCAGCATTATAAAAATGTCAGCATTTCTGTACAGGTTAAAGATGATTTCTTTCTGTGATTTGATTGTTGATAAAAGTTTATCGACAATCAAATCATGGAAAAAAATCGTTCGTATAATGTTCGAGAAATTATTCGCCCGGTTGGTGCTATTAGGTACATTTTTCTTACAAGAATTTGCTGTAAATAAGCAGTGTATGAAGATTATCTCCTATAGAGTGAAAAATTTTCCATTTAAACATTAGCATTTGGAATTGAGACAACTATTGTAAATTGTATAACGAAAGTTGAAAATTTTATAAAATGTGATTAATTTTTTTTATTTATTTTGTATTATTTTTATTAATTACAATTACCCTGAAAATATCGGAAAAAAACTCCCAAACCTGCATTTTTCAAAGCTATTCCTTTTTTTTTTTTTTTTTTTCCCCTACAATTATTTCTGTATATAATAACTACAGTTTTTAATTGTATTTTATTTCAAACTCATTTAACAATTTAGGTTTGAATATAAAAACTAAGCATATGGTCCTCTTTATTTGTAACTGATATATTATTTTAATAATTTTGAAAAAAATTATTAATGAGGATTTTATAAATGATTTCTTTTGATCTTAATATTGAAATAATCAATGGTGTGCAATATCATTAGAATTTTTTCTTTTTAATTTGCCAAATAATTTAATTGATTTAAAAGTAAGCATTAACATTAAGTACCAAAGTATGAAAAACTCAACGCATACTATTTTCATATAAAATGACTGGAATAGTAATTTTATATTAAAAAAATAAAAAATTTTTTGCTTCAATAGTGAAAATAGAAAATTGCGATTAACTTTCTAAAACAAACACTTATAATCTTAACAATTTGATACAGTTAAAATATAAAATTATAAGTGCATAAACATCAATTTAAAAAAACATGAAAAAAGGAATTATTATTAGTATTATTTATCTTGCTATTTTCATATGATGAAATTTTATATTGATATTTTTTATTTTTTTTACTATACATCGGTGAGCATTGCGTTCAATTTATGTATCACGAACTGCCCACCGATAGGTGATAAGATGAATACATTATCTTCCGGAAATGTTTTTAGAGGTAACTGGTAAGCGCTGATTACTCATACGAGAGAAAACCCTAAAAACTCTCAACATTCAACCTAAAAGTCTATGCGAGTTGCATATACACAATATCTAAATCGCCATTGGGTTTCTTCGTTTCCGTGTCAGCGACTGCAATGAACACCGCCAACAGATTTGAAACTGTGCTCTGTTGCACTCCATACATACTTTAACCATTGGATCACGCTTTAAGATTTATATGGATAATGGATTGATTTTTTTACAAATATGATTATCGTTATACAGAGTTCTCAAAATATTACGAGTTGAAATCATTTTTGTTATCCATCTGTATAGAAGGCAACATGCATAAAACAAAGAATATAAAAAATATAATGAAATCAAAAACTTATTCAACTTCCCTACATCGCAATCCACCTTATGTCAACTCGCAACTCATACCCCTTGCTGTATAGCATAATGATCTATTACATATACAATGTATAATGTGTCGAAATTTTTTTTGAATTCTAATTTTATAATCTTCATTGATATTTTCTTACTATGAAATTTAACGAAGTAATCTATATTGTGTTTTATACTGAAGATATACACTGAAGTGACAAAAGTCATGGGATAGCAATATGCAAATTTTCAGATGGCAGTAGCATCGCGTAGAACAGGTACAAATGCGCAGTGCTTTCGCAGAGCTTTCATTTCTGTTCAAGTTATTCATGTGAAGAGGTTTTGACGTGATAATGACCGCACGACGGGAATTAACAGACTTTGAACGCGGAATGTTAGTTGGAACTAGACGCATGGGTCATGCCATTTCGGAAATCGTTAGGGAATTCAACATTCCCAGATCCACTGTGTCAAGAGTGTGCCGAGAGTATGAAATTTCAGGCATAACATCCCACCATGGACAGCGCAGTGGTCGACCGCCTGCACTTAACGACCGAGACCGGCGACGTCTGCAAAGAGTCGTAAATTCTAACAGACAAGCAACACTGCGTCAAATAACCGCAGAAATCAATGTGGGACGTACAAGGGACTTGTCTGTTAGAACTGTGCGGAGAAATTTGGCTTTCTTGGGCTATTCCAGCAGAAGACCGACTCGAGTGCCTTTACTGACAGAACGACATCGCTTGCAGCGACTCTCGTGGGCACGTGAGCATATCGGTTGGTCCCTAGATGAATGGAAAACCGTGGCCTGGTCCGATGAGTCACGATTTCAGTTGGTAAGAGCTGATGGTAGGGTTCGAGTGTGGCGCAGACCCCACGAAGCCATGGACCCAAACTGTCAGCAAGGCACTGTTCAAGCTGGTGGTGGCTCCGTAATGGTGTGGGCTGTTTTTTCATGGCATGGACTTGGTCCTCTGGTGCGACTGGACCGAACATTGACTGGAAATGCTTATGTTCAGCTACTTGGAGATTACTTGCAGCCATTCATGGACTTCATGTACCCAAACAACGATGGGATTTTTATGGATGACAATGCGCCATGTCACCGGGCCACAACTGTTCGCGATTGGTTTGAAGAACATTCTGGACAATTCCAACGAATGATCTGGTCACCTAGATCGCCCGACATAAATCCCATCGAGCATTTATGGGACATCATCGAGAGGTCTGTTCGTGCCCAAAATCCTGCACCATCAACGCTTTCACAATTATGGACGTCTATCGAGACAGCATGGCTCAATATTCCTGCAGAAGACTTCCAACGACTTGTTGAGTCCATGCCACGTCGAGTTGCTGCACTTCGCCGGGCGAAAGGAGGGCCGACACGATATTAAGAGGTATCCCATGACTTTTGTCACTTCAGTGTATAACGCTATGTTATATCTGGATATCATCAAATTAGAAAATTTTGCACAAAATACTTTTTAATATCTTCTAATATTTGAATGTTTATTCAATTCCTTCTATTAGCTCCCACTCTCCCTATATATATTTTGTTCCACTTCTCAATCGTTCATAAAATACTTTTTATTCACCCATTCAAGTTCAAATACATTTTTTTTAACTTGTAGTGGAGGACACTAGATGTGAATACAGTTTTTTCAAATAGTAATTCAGTAATTCAATTTAATTAATTAATTTTAGTTTTTTTCAGATTTAAGTTGCATATATCTACCAATAGAGGGCGCCAGATAAACTTAAAAAAAAGGAATGAAAATTATTTATAAAAGACTCTGCAATATAGTGAAAAAAACGTAGGAATTCACTTAAAAAAATTTTTTTTTTATTTATTTTTTTTTTTTTTTTTTTTTTTTTTTATTACGTGTTTTTCGTACTCTAAGCCAGTTCTTGAACGTGATCCAAGTTCTGTCCATTCTATCACACTACCCTGCCAAATAAATGATTTTTTTCCAGTTTATAAAATATCTAAATAATCCAGGGCTCATATAACTTCACTGTGGAAGAAAATGTCTCAAAAAATTAAAAAGCCATTTACTTTTCAACAGTTTTTCCCAAATTTTAAGGTATTATTTTACAAACATAAGCAAGATAAACAATAAAATTATTCTTAAATCAATTGGCGAAAAACTCATGGCAATAAATATGCCAAGTTAACCGCACGAGTGCAATATCTCAATCTCCTGTCCCTGTTATATGACCATCAATTTTTTTAAATTTTTTGTAAACTCTGAATTTTTTCATATACTTTGAGATGTTTTTTTTTCCCTATCGGAACAACGCTAACAGCTACCTTTCATAGGAGTTTGGAAAAAGATTCATTAAACAAGTCGGCCAAATATATCGCCAAGATCGCCGAGTTGCTTAAATTTTTTAATATTTCGCCAATTTGGAGTATTTTTACAGAATTAAAACGTTTTAATTTGATAAATCGATTAAATTAAAGCATAAATGGTTATATAACAAATATATATATATAAATGCAGATATAGATTATACAAATGTATATACAGATTATATATACAAATTTTTAATGTCTTACTTGACAAATACAAGCAAGATAAATAATAAAATTATTCTTAAATCAATTGATAAAAAACTCATAGCGATAAATGTATCAAGTTAACTGCACGAGAGCAATGAATCAACTTCCTATTTCTTTCACGGGACAATCAGTCTTTTATAATAATTAGTAAAGCTCTGAATTTTTTCTAACACTTCGAGATGGGTTTTTTTCCCCTCCATCTGGGACAACACTAAAAGCTAATTTCGAAAAATATCCATTAAATAATTCTGCCAAACATGTCGCCAAGATCGCCAACTTGCCTAAATTTTTAATATTCTGCCAATTTGGAGTATTTTTACAGAATTAAAACGTTGATTAAAACGTTTCAATTTGATAAATCAATTAAATTAAAGCACAAATGTTTATATAATTATTTACATTTTTAGAAACAGTTTCTTAACATTATCTATTTTAGATTTTAGAAGCAATTTTTCATCTATGTGTTAAATCACATGTATTATAATCATTTAAAAAAATAGTATTCTAGTAAAAATAGTAAATAAAATCTATTTTATTTCTAATGCTGTTTTTTTTTTCTCTATCTTTTAAGCTTGAAATATCACCTTTTAATCCTATTCAGAAAACTCATGTTCTATTAAATTATTTAAAATATTCCGCTGTCTTTCAGCTAAGCATGAAAATGTATCGATCTTCCACTAATTTATCTGACGTAATTTATCACAATTATTTCTGTCCCAAATAAATTCATCACTCATTCTCTATTAGATTGTTACTGAGTATTTCCAGGGAACTCCTTACAGTCACCAGCGATTGTTACGTAAATGCTATGGGTCAACAGTTCCTATGCCTGAAAATATTTTGTAAATTTCGCATTAAAACAGAAGAAATTGTGATTATTATTATGGAAATCGTATAAAAGATTACTCAATGCAAGGAAATAATTAGGGGGTTTTTCGAAATTCAGTGCATTTTTTAAAAATTTTAAATTATATAATAGTAAATAAACTTCATCATCATCATCATATTTGGCTAAACAGCCCATGGTAGGAAAAGGCCTTCTGAAAAATTTTGAAACATGAGAGTTTTTCTTTTTACGGGGTAGGTTTGTTAGAACTACACCCAACCCGATGGTCTGTCGCTCTACAGTCATATATTAGATGGAACCTACTGTTTAAAGTGTGTTCTGAACCACTACAAACATGGGCCTGAATAGCCGAGTGTCTAGAACTCTGACTTTCGGTTCCACAGGTTTCGGGTTCGAGACTCAGCCGTGCCATGGATGTTTTTAGTTGATAAGAATCCACTTTAAACCGTCGGTTCCGGTTTCGTATGACTGTAGAGCATCACGAAGCCCAATCAGACTTCTACCTACGGGCCTTCCACAACAGAAGCTGCCTCCTTTCCCTCTATCATGAGTCCATACGGGATCGTGGGCTTGGTCTAGATGGCTCCCAAGTGGTATAAGAAACAACAACGACTATAAGTATCCATGGCCCCGCCGGGACTCGAACCCGAAACCTGTGGTACAGAGGGCCAGAGTGCTAATCACTCAGAAATGACCATCACTGACATCAATTTATTGTTAATTGGAGATTTTTGTTGTCGTTGAACATCAGTGGGCCTCATGTTCCACTTGCGTATGCCAAATAGCCCATTGACTCCCAGTGACGGGTGAATATTAACATTTTTAAGAGTAACACTGTCCCACAATTGCGTGTCATACTGGAGAAAAACCTGGAAAAGGCAGTCAACCACCAGACAGATAAAACGATCATTTTATTCACACTTTAGGTTAATTAGACAGGAACCTACAATTTAAAGGCGATTCTGAACCATTAACAAACATCCATGCTACAGCCAGGATTCAAACCTGAAGCCTATGGTGCCAAAGGCCAGAGCGCTAGCCAATTGGCCCTCAGGCCGCTATAAAATGCGAGATAGCTTACACACGTTACCGTCAAATTTTCCCTTCTGAAAACAATAACTGCAATGAACGCAGTGAACGAATTTGAACCTGGGCCCTCCTGTAAGTTATCACTGGGACATGAAATTCTAAACAGCTATCGATTTTTATGCACGGAAAACATTGCGATAAATATGGTGTCGTTAGAAGAAAGTTAAAATTTTTTGACAAAAATAAAATTTAATATCATTTTAGGAGAGTCAAAAATGTGAAAGGTCGAAGTCGATTATTTTTCTTCTCCATTATCCTTACAAATAAATCTTTCTTTATCAAACATCAACGGAAAAGAGATTAAATAAGGTATCTAAAGCAGTACGGACAATTTATTATAAATTTATTTTGTCATTATTAATAAGTAATGTAAATTAATCAATTCTTAGTAACTGTAACTTATTTCTTTTTAAAATCCAACCTTTCTTAGTCTATTACTTGAATCTGAAAAAGGAAGAATTCTTCACAAACATTTACAGTCATAACTATTGGCGCAAAGCATGCGCGAGTTATTTTTCAATGATCTAAAGTCATTCACCAATGGTATATATTTATGGCACACTCATCATTAAAGGGAAGGCCTAAAGTTTATATAACAGTTTGAGACATTCTGGTACAAATACTTTCACAAGGAGAAATAATACTCTACGATTAATTAAGATATTTAACGCGGTATGCACAATTTATTGTAAATTTATTTTGGCATTACTGTTAAGTAATGTAAATTAATCAATTCTTAGTAACTGTAACTTATTTCTTTTTAAAATATGTCCTTTCTTAGCCTAT
Organism: Caerostris darwini; assembly: GCA_021605075.1. NCBI lineage: Eukaryota > Metazoa > Arthropoda > Arachnida > Araneae > Araneidae > Caerostris > Caerostris darwini. The sequence continues at coordinate 92,300 of BPLQ01014096.1, forward strand.
TACTTGAATCTGAAAAAGAAAGAATTCTTCGCTAACATTGATAATCATAACTATCATATCGTGGCATTTAATCTGAAGTCATTCACCAATGATACATATAAATTTATGGCACATTCACTTTTAACAGTGAGGCCTAAGGTGTGTATAACGGCATCTGACACGATACTGTCATAAGAGAAAATAATACTCCCTGAGAGGAAACTGAGAAATAGATAACATCCAAAAATAGAAAAATATTTTCTTATCAATAAGCGGATCCCAAAACTTCAAAATTAAAGTGCCATATATTTCCAATTTTAAGCCAATCCGTGCATAAGCTGAGTGTGCGTTTTAAGAAATTTACCAAAATTCGAAAGTTGAAATGAAAAATAAATAAATAAATTATTGTAATGTTCAAATAAGTCACCCTGAAGGCAAAAATGTGATTGCATAAAAAGCATTTAAAGTGATGGATTAGACAGTGGAAAGCATTTAGACATGCTAAATGAGTGAAAGGAAACTATTGGGAAAGTTGAACTATTGGGAAACTCTTATTCTGACACGAGTTTTGAAGGATTTATGACTTTTGGTTTTCAAAAATACCACAACATAAGTTAAAAGTTTAGCGTTATTTTGCTTTTCCATTGTTATTTTAATGTGATAATTATTTATGGAGAACCTCATAGCCGAGTGACTAGCGCTCTAGTAGCCGATGCCACAGGCTTCCGGTTCTATCCCGGCCGTGCCATGGATGTTTGTAGAGTGGTTCGGAATCCACTTTAAACCGCAGGTCCCGGTCTAATATGACTTTAGAGCGTTGGGCGTAGGGCTGACAACCCTACCCCGAAAAGGAAACCATCTCATGTTTCGGAATCTGCCACTAAGCAGACGTCCTTGGCCCGCCATGGGGCTGTTGTGCCATTGGAGAAGAAAATTATTTATGATATTCTATTGTTATTTCTAGTGTAAATTTTGATACATTTCCGTTAGCCTGTTATTAATCATCAGGGTTTTCATTTTTAGATGACATAATAAACCAGCAATATATACAATTTTGAAAATGAAACAACTCCTATTTCTATAAAAAGAATATTAAATATAAAATTTATATTTATATTTATAAAATAAATTTCATTTAAAATTATTTTTTCATAAGCATAAGAAAATTAAACAAAAGAAAGAAACTATATTCAGTGATGTATCGCTTGCACGTGATATGCACCCATATTGTGCGACATTAGCGGATCCGTATAAAAGCCGATAGCAGTCATTTAGCTTTAGTAAAAGTTATGAAATTTTCCGACTTATATATTTAAACGTAAAAGTAAGAATGTCTTCCCGAAATAAAATATAGCCAACGGAGAAGAGTTCATGGTGAATAGATCCCTCTGTCAAGGACTGGTTGGCCCTTATGTTAGACTTTGGACTTTGCACGTGTTTTTTTTTTTCGCCCGCTAGATTTTGTAACTGATAATGGGAGAGGGAGAAAGAGAAAAGGGAGTGAGTGTAGAGTTCCAGGCAGTACGAGGGATACAAAGACCGTTAAACGAATTGGCTTTTAAGATGATTTTGTAAATATTTGTTATATAATTTTTTTGTTATGTATTATGCGTTGCAGTCGTGTAGTGCCACAAATTTTAATAAATATAGCAGCTAGACATCGCGTCATTATTTTGAGAAATAATTCTATTTCAACCATGAAATAACACTGAATCAAGACCACGCGCATATCAGACTCTAACTTTTACTATATGTTATTCATTTTTTGAAACAAGCGGATTTATTGATATTTCACAACGATGATGAATGTGTTTCAATAAAGATTTTTTTTGTATATTATTTGTTCTACTATGGAATGCCTTGAGGAATCTAGAACTTTCAAAGTTATTGCTTCGCATTTGCATATAGTATAGGGAAAAATTCATCTGACTGCGATGTGGTTGCAATGACAATTCATATCTAATGTCACAAACGCCAGCGACTGTCCTTTTTTTAAAGCAATGCCTGCAACGTACGCCGCCTGTAGATTTTAATGTGAGCCCTTCTGCATTCTAACTGCACACATAGGAAAATAGTGATTCTTTTCTGAACAAGGAGTATATTACTTTCCCAGACATCTTCAGTAAATTATTAAAGACACATTGGATATAAAATGTACGAAATATAAGGATATGGAACATGTAGATATATTATGAATATAATATATGGATAAAACGTATATGAAATATTAAAAGATGAGAAAGAATCATTGTAATTACTTTATAAATGCTTTAGTAGTATACTTTTTAAACAATCAAAAAACGTTTGATCGATATATCATAAAGCTATTATATATTAATTTTGAATATTTAAATTACTTTCCAGAAGATTTTCAAATGTTATGTAAAATACCAAAAAAATGCTAAAAATATATCTTTCTTTATTAAGCAATTAAATACATCTTAAAAGTTTTTAAAATAAATTTCCTTAACTTGTGCTACTTAAATTAAATGAAAGCAATTAAGAAGTTATTCATTATTAATTTTATTTTCCAAGTTAACTGAAAATTTATTCGAACTTTTAATTATAGATTCATTAATCTACTAAAAATTAAATGGCAAAAATGGTTTTCCTTTAAAATAAATAAGAAAACAGAGTGAACTTTTATTTATTTATTTTTATGTATTCGGAAAAATTTCAAGAATTTGATAATAAAAATCATTTTGCAATTCAAATAGTGATAGTGAATTTAGACTATTAATTTTTTGAAGCATTTAGCATTTAGCATTTAGCTACTGTGCACAAAAAGTAACACCAATTTTTTTTTTCAAAAACTCTTTATTTATTCTTCCAAATTTATTTCATCGCTTTCAAAGTAATCCCCTTAGGAAACAATGCACTTATGCTAACTTTTTTTCCAATCCTCAATGCATGCTAAAAAGTCATAAGCAGGGAAGTCTTTCAAAGCGCGCGGCGATTCACATTTAATCTCTTCAATCGACTCAAATAGGCGTCCCCGGAGTGGTCTTTTGAGTTTAGGGAATAGCGAGAAGTCGCACGGTGTTAATACGGTGGTTGTGGAAAGATATGAGTTTCCATTTGGGCGAAAAAGTCACGAATAATCAATGCAGTGTGAGCTGGCGTATTCAGTGTTTTCGGTACCAAACGAGATTTGACGCGTTTGAGGCCCAAAATGAATTGGCCGATCCCTTTGAAATTCCAATATCATCAGCAAGGTCTCTAATTGTTAACTGACGGTTTGCAAGCACCAAATCTTTAATTTTTTGAGCTGCGTTGGTGAGCTGCGTTGGTTGAGATTGATGGTCGACCAGAGGGCATTTCGTCTTCAACGTGTTCTCTGCCTTCTTTGAAGTATTTATACCACTTCTAAGCATTTCTTTCCGATATAAGAATGCTCACCGAATGCATCCTGCAACATTCTATACGTTTCCGCAAAGAAAATTGAATGCAAGTTCTTTGCTCAATTAATTCAGACATTTCAAAAATCGCCGGAATCAGTTTTAGCGTCTCACAAAGCCAAGCGTAACTCAAACACTAATGAATATTTTGACGTCCAATTTCACACAGATGTCAAGGACAGTGCCAGCAACCAAAAAAAGAAAAAAAATTAAATTCCATAAGACCCGAGAATTTTAAATTGAAAATTAGTCTTACTTTTTGGACACAGTGATATTTAATTAACTTGTTCAGTGTTATGCCTTTTACCTTCGGGTACTCCATCACAATAAAAGCTGCCTCTTTCCTTCCGTCCATAAATATATACTCATGGGATGTCTGTCCCACACAACAGGGCACTAAGGATTAGACATACAATAGACAAATTTAAATTTGATTTGGTTAATTTTTTCTTTATTTTATTTTTAAATTTAAATTTGATTTAGATTTAGATATTATAGGTAGTTTGTGTTTTTTTGAGTTAAATTTGAATTGGGTAATACTAACAAAATCATTTAGCAATTTACTAAGTATATTTTAGAAATAAAATAAAATACATATATGTTAATATGACATATTTTTTTCTCCCATGTGTTACACATGGCCATATTTTCGCTATTTTTTTTTTTTTTTTTCTTTCTTTTCTTAATTTTTGAAAATCAGTAAATGTTACAAAAATATGTAAATTTTTAAAAAATTGATTGACAAATAATGAAATATCTTCTAATATGCAATACGATATAGAAACAGGCAATAAATAACATGCAATAAAAAATATATACAATAAAAAAAACATGCTTTACAATCTACATACATATACGATAAAAAAAAATGCTCATTGCAATCGATAATGTTTTTCTTAAGGGCGGTGAAGAGATAGGGATTATACCTTCCAGAAGGACTTTTAAAGGTTAGTAACCCTTTCTTTTTTATACCATATTTTAAAAAATCTTGATAATTCCTATAAAGTGCCTTTATGGCCATGTATGGGAGACACAGTGTCATTTCTCTTAATCTAGTCATTTTTTTTAGATCACCTAGTGTGTCGCCCGCCATCATTAGTGGTAATGGGCTCCCCATCCCTTCATCTAACTAATTAACTTTTTTTGTTCACATTACGTAAAATCGTGTTTCACTCATATATTTCTCGAACAGTGTTATAGACTTCTCGGTGAACTTTCAGGAATAATTTCCTGATATTTATCGAATGCTCTATCTGGCCCATTTCGATGCGAAAGGCGTACATCTGCTGTCACAATCGTCATAGAATATCCTGAGAAAAAGTGAATATCCTTTTTAAAAGTAGTGAACTGCAACATATGCCATCAAAATCTTCATTGTCCTGAACTCTGGACACTAACATTTGGCCACAAATGGGGATCAATAAAGAAATGACGAATACAAGATTTATTATTTGTAACAAAAAAACAGACACAGATTTATTATTTGTAACACAGATTTATTATTTGTAACAAAAAAACAGTAAATGATTTTAAAAGCATCAAATTATTTTTCAAAAAATCCCAACGTATCCTTTTCAAGACGCATCCTTGATATTTGGCTAAAATGTTCTTAACTACCCTATATAAACAAGTAATATAAAAAAATTTAAGTCACTTCCTTCTTTTTTTTTCTCACTTCATTGCAGGAAGCCCTTTATAAATAATTTTAATTCATTTTTTTTAAGTTTATTTGGCGCCATCTATTGATTGATATATGCAACTTAAATCTAAAAAAAAAACTAAAATTAATTAATTAAATTTAATGAATGAATTAATATTTGAAAAAACTGTATTAACATCAAGTGTCATCCACTACTTCAAGAAAAATGTATTTGAACTTGAGTGGATCAATAAAAAGTGCTTTATGAATCATTGAAAATTTGAACAAGATATATATAGCGAGTATGTGACCTAATAGTAGGAATTTAATAATAATAATAATAATAAAAAGAACAGCAATCTTGAATTACAGCAAAATAATAAAAGCAAATATAATAAAAGCAAATACATACGATAAAAATAATAAAAGCAAATATATTAAGCTATATTTCAAATTTAATTAAAAACTTTTTGATCATTTAAAATTTAAAAAAATATAGAATACATTAACAAGAATACTCAAACAGGATCGTTTCAAATTTCAAACGTAAAAAATTAAGAATAATAATATCCAGAAAAATAAGCTAAATTAAAATCAGACGATTTTTTATATTATTGCCAATTTGTAGTTACATTATTTTAAAAATTGAACAATATATATTAAATGATTAATAAAAATATTTGATAATAAAATAAAAATATTTAATAATAAAATAAAAATAATTAATAATTAAATGATTAAATTAAAATCAGACGATTTTTTTATATTATTTCCAATTTGTAGTTACATTATTTTAAAAATTGAATAATATATATTAAATGAATAATAAAAATATTTGATAATAAAATAACAATAATTAATAATTAAATGAATAAAAATAATTAATAATTGAATGAATAAAATAATTAATAATCATTAATTAATTAATAATTAGTTATGAGAAAAAAGAGAGTATTAATTAATTATTAATTAATTAATGATTAGCAAATGAGAAGAAAGAGCAGCGTGAATTTATGAATATTTCTCCCATATAAAACTAAAATTGATTAATTAAATTTAATTAATGAATTACTATTTGAAAAAAACTGCATTAACACCCAGTGTCATCCACTACAAGTTCAAAAAAAATGTTTTTGAACTTGAGTGGATGAATAAAAAGTATTTTATGAACGATTGAAAATTTGAACGAGATATATATAGGGAGAGTGTGAGCTAATAGAAGGAATTGAATAATAATAATAATAAACAACATAACATAAATTCATAACTTTGTTTGATAGCTCACTTTTTTTTTATTTGAAAAGTTATATACTTCCTTAAATGCCGATAGAAATGACTTTTTAAACACTAAACTCTTATTAATATTTCTCTATAATTTATCCACCTTATTCAAAAACAGTGTAATAGCATTTTTATTTCGTTAATCCAAATATATATTTAATATGACTCCATAAATTCTCTTACGTAAAATCATATTTCCATTTAATCATTAAACTGTAGCGATTATCAGTATTTCTGTCAATTCCCACGATTGTTATATTAAGTTATGAGACATGTTATCACATAAAATGATGCTTATTTTTTTTATGTGATGATGCTGGTTTCAGTTACTTTACTATTTGATTAATTCTTTCTATGGTACTAAAACTCGTTTTATAGCCCTTTACCAAATCTATTAATAGACAGATTTCGTATATAAATATAAGTACTTTTCAATGAAGCCAAAATTTAATTCTCGTCATGTTTATTTATTTATTTATTTATTTTTATTTTTTTTTTTTTTTTTTTTTTTTTTTTTTTTTTTTTTTTTTTTACTTTATGGTTTTATAATTTTAGTTTATTCATCAAACTTATTTTTTTAATGTATCGCTTAATTAACAATATATTATAAGCTATTGAATAATAATTTTGGATTACATAATATTTAATATGATTTGAAATATTTATATATAGTATTTAAATTTTATTATTATAATATTTTTATAATTGAATAATAATTTTAGAGTGAAATAACAAATAAATTGAACGAATTTAGTCATATCAGAATTTTCCATTATAAACTTTGTTTAAAAATTAGTTTTCTAACAATCAGGAAACCAATTATTTTTCCAACAACTAAACAGCATGTGCAATATTAAAATTCCGAAAAATTCCCTGTTTCTGCTAGAAATGTTTATAAAGTGTTAAATACTGCAAATACGCATTGGGGAGTGGTTTATCTTGAAGGTTTTATGAGAGGCCTTATAGACTCTCGATTGTTAGGCCTTATCATGGTTTCAAAACAATTCATTGCAGCCTGATGGCCAATTCGTTAGAGATCTGGCCTCTGGTATCACAGGCTTCATGTTCTGATCCTGGCTGTGGCATGTATGTCATTGAGTGGTTCGGAATCCCCTTTAAACTGTAAGTCCCGTTAAATTAACCTAAAGTATGCAAAAAATGACCGTAGAGCGACAAACCAAACAATTCAATAAACTTACTGAAATAAAAATACAATTTTATCTAAATAAAAAGTGTTCTTATACTTACAATATTCCATATAATAATACTTCATATTGAAAATAATCTCATATGTTGAATTAAAATACTACTGTGCTCAAAAAGTAAGACCAAATTTTTTTTTTATTTCAAAAACTCTTTATTTATTCTTCCTAATTTATTTCATCGCCTTCAAAGTAATCCCCTCCAGACACAATGCACTTATGCCCACTTTTTTTCCAATCCTCAATATATGCTAAAAAGTCATCGGCAGGAATCGCCTTCAAAGCGCGCTGCGATTCAGGTTAAATCTCTTCAATCCACTCAAAATTGTGTCCCCGGTGTCGTCTTTTGAGTTTAAGGAATAGCCAGAAGTCGCACGGTGTGAATACGGGGGTTGTGGAATGATATGAGTTTCATTTTTGGCTAAAAAGTCACGAAGAATCAATGCAGTGTGAGCTGGCACATTCAGTGTTTTCGGTGCCAATCGAGATTTGACGCGTTTGAGGCCTAAAATGGAATTGACCGATCCTTTTGAAATTCCAACATCAACAGCAAGGTCTCTAATTGTAAATCGACGGCTTGCAAGCACTAAATCTTTAATTTTTTGGACGTGAGCTTCGTCGGTTTGAGGTTGATGGTCGATCAGAGGGCTCTTCGTCTTCAACACGTTCTCTTCCTTCTTGGAACTGTTTATACTGAAATTTTTTTTGCGGAAACGTATAAAATGTTGAAGAAAGGATGCTCAACGAATCCCTTCTTCAACATTTTATACGTTAAACAAAATTTAAAGCAAGTTCTTTGCTCAATTAATTCAGGCATTTCAAAAATCGCCTCACAAAGCCAAGCGTAACTCAAACACTAACGAATATTTTTACGACAAATTTCACACCGATGTCAAGGACAGTGCCAGCAACCTAAAAAAGAAAAAAAAATTGAAATTTCATAAGCCCAGGGAATTTTAAATTGAAAATTGGTCTTACTTTTTGGACACAGTAGTACACTTTTATTCTATTTAAAGGTGTATATATCTCGTTCCCCTTATTTTAAATAAAAAAGAAAGTATACCCTTCTTTGAAATTAAAAATTTGAAGTTTTACAAGTAAAATATACAATACATTTTTTCATATTGTGTAACACAAACTCATACAGATTTTTTTTTCAGGAAAATACAAGCAATTTGAATTGCATTAAAGTTATACAAGAAAGAGCTTTACAAATTAACATATTCTCCAATAAAGTTTTCGGAAAGAAACTATAATACAATAAGTAGACAATTCTCTCTGTGTATCTTTTTATCACTATAGCCCTTTTTCTATCTCTTTATATTCTGAATTTAAATAAAACTAAATTTAGTATTTGAAGGTATAAGGTTGACTAGGTTCTGTTGAATATTAAACTAATATTCAATCTAATGAAATATTAATATAAATATTACATTTATTATTCACATTTCTCTGAAAACGTCTAGTCACAAAGGTAAAAATGCAAACTTATTGCATTCTTAATTTATTGTACTAATTATATTTATAATAAAAATAATATTTTTGTTAAGATTTCAAGTTTGTAATGCTTAGTAATTCTTAAAATTCGTATTGATGCAAGTATTTTTTATTTATTTTTTTTTTTTTTTTTGGTTATAATTTTCATATTAATTAAAACTATCATTTCATAAATTAACACAGATAAAAAAAGACATAGTATTAGAATTTAAAGGCGTCTGTATTATTTTTTTTTATCCTTCGCAATATATTTTAAAAGAAATAAAATAATTGTAAATATTTATAAAATCATTATAGCGATTAAAAAAAAAAAATTTGTTTTTGATTTTTGATTTATTTCACAATTATTTTTATTCTATGATTACATTTAAATTATAGTTATTTAAATTAAATGATAATGCAAACAGCACGTGGATGCTAGTTCTTCTAATAAGATGGAATATGGGAGGAGTGGAGTTAAGGTGTTATGGACAATACAAACAGCTATTACAGAGTTGAACATAAAGAATTAGATCTGAAATTGAGTGAGTAAGGTGAGTGAGTGACGTTTCCTTCTTCAGACATTAAATGATCCAGCGGAATAAATAAGTATGTTGTTGTTGTTTCTTATCCCACTTGGCTGGCCAAGCCCACGAGCCCATACGTACTCATGATTGAAGGGGAAGGAAGCAGCTTCTGTTGTGATGGAGCAACCGTAGGTAGAAGCCTGACTTTTGCTCCGTGACGCTCTTACAGTCAAAGGAGACCGGGACCTACGGCTTAAAGTGGATTCCGAACCACTACAAACATCCATGGCACAGCCGGTATTCGAACCCGAAACCTGTGGCACCGAGCGTCAGAGCGCTAGACACTCGGCCATTCAGGTCCCAAATTTGTGAATACCAACGGCACGCGGTGTTCCCAGGTGGTCACCCACCCAAGTACTGACCGCGCCCAATGATGCTTGACTTCGGTGATCTGACGAGACCGGTATATTTAGCATGGTATGGCCGTTGGTCATAAATAAGTATTATCGATAAAATAAAATGTTCTTTAATTCTCACCAATGAAATGCCTTTGTTTGACGCATGTAGATCTAATTGAATAAAAAAAGTGTTTCAACGTATCAATGTAACAGGTGGACTAAAATGTTCATAGGCTGAAACATAGATGGCGCTATTAGTATTAAACCCATATGATTTTTAGTTAGCCCTAACCTTCAAAAGACACATGTATAAATTTGACAGCTGTTGCAGTATTAGTATGTGAGTTATAGCATTTTTAGTGTTCATCACATGCAGTCCACTCGGTTGACTGTCGATTGGACTCCGGTGTGAAATGATGGAGCCATGTTTCATCCATTGTCCCATATCGACGCAAAAATTCGGGTTTATTACGATTGTACACCTCCAAACACTGCTTAGAATCAGCAATTCGTTGTTGTTTTGGGTCGATTGTGAGCTCTGCGTGGCACCCACTTTCAACAGAGCTTTCGCATATCCAAATATTCTTTCACGATATGTCCAACACGTTCCTTTGATATCTTTAGGATCTCAGCTATCTCAATCAACTTCACTTTACGGTTATCAGAAATCATTTTGTGGATTTTTTTTTTATGTTTTCGTCGGTAACAGCCTCTTTGGGGTGTCCACTGCGTGCATCGTCCTCGGTGCTCATTTCGCCACTTTTAAATTTAGCCAAGCACTTCCCTACTGTCGATTTTCCTGGTGCAAAATCCGAATAATGTTTATCAAGCCAAGCCTTGGCTTCAATAGTATTTTTTTTTTTTTTCGCCAAAAAGCAATGCTTTAATTAACACACGAAATTCCTTTTTATCCATTTTTTCAAACTAACAAAAGTTGCTTCACAAAAAATGCTATAACTCACATACTAATAGTGCAACAGCTGTCAAATTTATACAAGTGTCTTTTGAAGATTAGGGCTAACTAAAAATCATATGGATTTAATACTAGTAGCGCCATCTATGTGTCAGCCTACGAAGATGTCAGCCCAACTGTAATATACATCGATATGTTTTTATATAGGTAAGAGCAGTGTTTCAAAAACCATATATATAAAAGGCTTTTTTTTCTAAGCATTAGTTCTCGATTATCAAAACAGCTCATGATTTCGTTGTTAACTGTTATGAAGTTACACCCTTTAAAAGGTTACGAATACTTATCATATGCTTAAGATATTTGGAAATTAACTGAAAATAATTCAGTTAAAAAATTTCTAATTGTTTGCACTTGGTATAGAAAAGGAATCCGAGAACCATCAATGGCACATTTAGCTATTTCTCAGTTTGGTGCATTGGGACTTATTAATATTTATTTATTCCACTGGATCATTTATTGTCTGATGATGGAAACGTCACTCACTCACTCACGCAGCTATTTCTCAGTTTGGTATCCGAGAACTATGAATGACCATGTAGCTATTTCTCAGTTTGATGCATTGGGACTTCAAATGTTAATAAATTTCGTTATCTATAGTAGTTCATAATATGTTCAAGCCAAACTCAGTTACATGTCATGTATTGAATCTAAGGAATTACAGAATTCTGAGAGGATTATCTCATAATTTAACTCCATTAGATTTAAAAAAACTGTGTCCATCAGATATTTTGTGCTAATTTATAGAAATTTAAGCGGTATATTGAAGAGGCTATTAGTTACTAATTCATCATCTGCTTAATATTACAAAGTAAGAAGTTAAGCATTGCTTGGGCGTTCTAAGAGCAAACAAAGAATATAACCTCATGATTCATCAGCTATGATATCTAAATTGTAATTCATCAAAGTCATTTTGTTTTTGTCTCTTATAGCTTTATACCTACATATATAAATATGCCTGGACTCACTACAAGAATTATTAATCATACAAATATCTAGAAAAAAAATAGTACAAATGTAAATTAATGCAATTTTTAAAAGTAATCTATAAAAAGACCTTCTCATAGAACAAAATTTAAATAGGAGAAAAAAGATCAAATGAAAATATTGAATAGCATAAATAATACCAAAAATATGCTAAATATTATATAAGCTTCAAATATTAAAAATTCTATGTGAAGTCTTGTAATTTAAAACTGAAATGTTGGTCAATTTAGTGATTTAAATCATTCATATTCTGATAATATATATGCTAAAAAAAATCTAGGAGATTTTAAAGGAAAGCGTCTGATGCAAAATAAGCAGTTCTTCTGGAGAATAAAGTTATACAGTGTTAAGAATGTGTAAATATTCCTACAAATTTTACTGTGTTCTATTTTAAAAAAATTATGGATACAATTTTATCAAAATTGTTATGAGTTTTCCATGAACAGATCCTGATTGGTAAAAGGCAGAAGTTATTTCCTTCATAGGGAACATATGAACGAAAATAGCCTCATATCTGGGAGAACTCAGAAGGAGAGAAAACTAGGAAGGTTCCCAACAGATTATCCAACGATCGAAATGAAACATGCACACATAATCTCAATAAAAGGCTTCGTGTTTCTGAAAGCAGTGAATGCAGTGCAAGCCACCAGAGGATTCCTATCTTAGACCTTTTGCACACTATCTTGTAAGCTTTTCCAATCAACTCTAAGTTAGATATTAATGATTTTTGACATCTAAATGCTCTCATATACAAAATATCAATATGTTTAATAACACAATTATATGTTACTCTTATAATAGAACTGTGGATCATCTATACATAAATGCTTAATTAAATGATTTTCTTTTCTTAAAATAAACTATGAAATATCGCTGGTTATACAATTTTAAGAAAAAAAAATCATATTTATAGTTTAAAATTATATTTAAATCTATTCTTTATAATTCAAAATGAATTCATCTCATTATAATTGATTTCGTAATTTGCAATCGAAAAAGTTTTTACAAATTCAATCATTTAAATGCTACCTAATCACATAAGCGTCACTTTATGATATTGAAATCAGCATGATTAATTTTAACGTTAAAAGAAATAACCGAAATATACTAATAAATACATATATACTTAAATGAAAATAGTAAAATTCTGTTAAAGTAAATATCCTGTACAATTTTGTTAAGGCAGCTTTTAAAAAATATTTCCAAGATCTTGTAATTTAACTGTAACTGCGCTTAAAGTGATTTTCAATCTTGGTTGCTATAGTAAACAAATATGTATTTAAATTCGTAATTTGTATATTCAAGTAGAAATTGATCTTTTCATTTGGAATTAGGTAAAGTTGTTCATGCAAATTTTTTTGATAAAGAGCAACCAAGATTTTTTATCTCATTTGAAGCAACAGTTTAATATTTTATATAATTTTAGTTTTTAATAATATTTTTTTTTTTGTTTAAATTTAATACCAAATATACAACAACAATTCAAAAATTCCATGCTAATTTCATATAGAATTACAAAAATTAAATTGAACTAGAAAATAATTTTACAGTATTTTAAATATTTTTTTAATTTATTTGGGAGGGGGGACTATATTTTTAATTATATTCATTATTTAAATTACTAATAAATTAATATGAAAAGCAGACATAGATAGTTTGCAATAGCCTTTCTTTCTTTTTTTTTTTTTTTTTTTTTTTTTCTTAAGATATTCATTAAGAGAATTTATAAATAATTTTTTTTTCAATTTGTTCTTTGAAAAAAATTGAAGGAACACCATATTTTTAAGGCATCTGATTGTTTAAACTTTGCATTCATTAAAAAATAAGTATATATATATACATTGTAAATTGAAAATTGAATTTTGCATAATTTAGTTATAAAAAAAAATTATTTTTCTGTTTATAAACAAAAGCACTTTTTTAATTTAATTTAATTTATTTTTTAACAGATTTTGAACTAAAGTATGTCTACAACAAGTTTAAAGGAAGGAGAATCAGGAGATGTTTCATTTGTTTCATCAACTGAAAAAGAAGAGTTTAATCAAGAAGTATCAGTTTCTGAGTATGTTTAAATGATGAAAAGAGCAATATTTTATATATTCTTACTCTATATTCTTCATAGCATGTATTTCTTTAAAAATATTACTCATGTAAAATTGTTAATTTACTTCATAGACCATGAGCTTCTTTTTTTTTTTATTATACATTTTCATAATTTTTATCATTAAATTGTTTTCATCATTTAATTATTTCTGTATATATAATTTAAGTTATAACTTTTCAATAGAATTTTTGCATTTCTAATTTTTATTTTTTGCAATAAAGGTTTGAGACCAATAAAGAACCTGAGCTTGAATCCAAGAAAGTTACACTTCTAACATCAGAAAATGAAAAAGTTAAAAAAATTTTGGGTTCTGATCATGTAAGTGTTTTTCATCTATAACTAATATTTTTAATTGTGATTATTCCTTATTAATCTTAATTATAAGATTTGATTGTAATTTTGTTTTATTAAAAATCAATGAAATAAAAAATCTTAATTGGCTTTAAATTTAAATCTTTTTAATAAAAATTAATTTGCAGTAAATATTTCTACTGAAAAAAATTTCAAATTTTATACATTAATAATATATATTCCTTTTTTGTTATTATCAATACTCTACTTTAAGAGTCAATTTAAGGTTTCAAACATTATCAGAAAATTAAATATATCTTATTAGTTATTATATCTTTTTATTTATTGTATAAAAAGAATGATTAAAAACTGTTATAAATGACAAATTAAATACTTTAAATAATATTCTTATTCAGCATATGTTTTAAATTCCAATGCATTTATCCTTTATAAATTTTTAAACACTGTCATATTTATACATGTATTAAAAATTTTATTTATTGAAATAATTAATTTAGACATTTGTTTTCTTTTTTCAGCCTTTGATGATCAAATACCAAAAAGATCTAAAGGAAAGATTATTGGCTTTACTTCAAGAAACTGATGAATATATTTTTGATTTGGTAAGAATGTATCCATATGACGATACATGATTAAATATTGTTGAATGTGAAAGAGGTGTTTATTTTCTAATGAGAATTAAAACATTTGTATACTTTTCACATGTATACTTTTATTTTTATTATTATTATTATTATTTTTTAAAGAAAAGGACTATTACTGGCCAAGAGGGTGAAAATAAACATTTTGCAGAAAGAGGTTATGAACTTCAGAAACAACTTAGGTTACAAGAAGAAACATTAAAAAGTATTCATGAGAAATATGAAAATCAAATTAAAAGAAAAGAAGAAGTGGTTGCTAAACGTGAACAGATTAAAAAGAACTTTCAAACTGTTGAAGAAGCAGGGAAGGAAGAAGTGAAAAAAGGTACTAATATTTTGTTAACTTGTACATTAAATTTTCGAAGTTGGTGTTCAACATTTCCTTTAAAAGTTGTTACTGTTGGAAAATGGTCACCAGCAGAACATTTTTTTCAATCCTCTTAACTTTTTTAAATATCAACTTTTTTGTTTAAAAATTTGACCCTAGTACAATTCAATGATTTAGCTAGTTTTTTTATTTATTTTGTAGTTCTTTTAAGGTTTAATGTATAAATTTGCATCATTCAAGCAATAAATATATTCTTTTATTTAAATTCAGCTTGTTAAATCATAGAAACACAAGACTCAAATGAAGAACAAGTTGGCAATTGAAAGTATAAAAAAGAATCTGCACTTATTAGTTATGTAGAAAAATTTTTATGCTGATAATCTTAAAATGCTCAATAAATAAAGTTAAATAAACCTTTATGTGATTGTAAGTTCTGTACATTTGTAAATCAAATACCACTTATTAGAACCCTATTTGGAAACTGTATATTTAAGATCATTTTGCAAATTCTGTAATTTGGGTGACGTAAAAATTACTCATCCAATGTGATGAATGTTTCTTGGAAGTTTTATCATTTGTATTTGTAGGCCATTAAATTGTATAATCTTCAATACTTCTGGAAATGTAATTATAAATGTTTTCAAAATAGATAGAAATTATTTCTTTGTTGTTATAGTGCCAAAATAATTTTATTATGAAAAATACTACTATTAGAATTGTTATTTAATTTACTAATTTGAACTAACTATTAATAACTCACTTTATTTTGTTAGCATAAATTTGATTTGCTTAGTGTAAAAAAATATAATATAATATGGATTGTGTTTCTAATTTAGTTATTTTTCTACAAGGAAGTCTTTCTTTATCTTTGTTACACTTTATATAATTTTTTTTATATTTATTTCATCATTATGCTTCTTGAATTTATTATATCCTACAATTAAGTACTTTAGTAAGTTAAGTAGTTTAGTAAGTAGTTTCATTATAAAAGAGGCTTTATTTATCCATTCCTTTCATTATCTATAAAAGTGCATATTTAGTTTTATATATACCTGAAAGGTATAAATAGATCTGTATGTGTTGCGAATGCTCAAATGTATAAAATTTGTAAATAATAAAAATATATAATTAATATTTACCTTTGAAATTATTTTTTTGAATATGTATTGAATCACATAACTTTTTTATGTAGATATATTATCCAGGACAATTCTCAAATTGTTTCTTTCTTTTTTAAACCATAATCAAGTTATCTTTAATGTTAATAAAAAATATTTTTCAGTCATTTTTCATTGATGATATTTTTTTGTGCTGCAAATATATATTAAAAAAAAGTTTCATCATATTTTCAGATTTAGAACTTCAAACAAAGCTTGAAGATGCTTCTTTTGAAGTGGTACAACTTACTTCATTGCAAATGGAGACTTACACAGATGCCAAAAGTTTAAAGCGAGCAGTTGAGAAGACAGTCAGAGAAAGAGAAAATTTAGAAGTGGAAAAACTGAGACAAGTTTGTTATTATTTACTTTATTTACAATCTTTTTTATTTTATTTAAATTTATATCATTCTCCTTAAAATGAAATAAAAACTATTTAGTGGAATAATGACATACTTATTTTAATATAACATAAAAAAATCAAGAATAATAAGAAAAACGCTTTTGCTAATTATTTAAATTTTGTAATATAAGTAAATGTTAATAACTGTTTTCAATAAATTTTAATTAATTAATTGCTAAAAGAAAATTTTCAAATTTAGAAAAGTGCATTATTTTGGCTATTATAATAAAAATATTTTTAAAAAATGTATTTTTGATTTTATGAATATGGGATATTTAAAGCTCATTATTTTATCTTTAATCAACTCATTAATGTTTTTAGGGAGGTTATTATTATTATTTTTTTTTTTAAATAATGATATTTCTTTAAGAAATCACTGTTTTCTCTGCTTTTTACAGATTTATCACTATTTAATTTATATATTAAATTTTTAATCTCACTATCCTTTTTTTATTATTATTATTTCTATTGATCATGTGTTAGAAATAAAGTTAAGATTTACATTTGCTCAATTATAGATTAGTGCCTACATTTTAAATTATTAAATTGGGTTTATTTATTAGGATCTTCTCATTTCACGCTTTGAAAATGATAAATTTAACTTAGAAGATAAAATTAATCGACATAAAACACAATGGAGTATTAAAAAAGAAGAAGCCACAGATCTAAGAAAAGAACTGATTGCAGCTAATGCTGAAATGGAGGTATTGTTTTGTTTTCATTGACCAGATAAATATTAAGTATGTATAATATGATAAATTTTTAAAGAAATTATTTTTGTACAATGAATATATTATTTTTTCTAATAAATTTGTTTGAGAGGATTTCACTCATAGTTTATAATCATAAAGTATTTGTTTCCTTTGCTGTACTTTGACAATAATCAAAATTTCTGATTCAGTCTGCTAATCATTTTTTATTGAGAATTATAAATTATGTAATGTTTTTTTATTATAATGTAATAAAAATCATAAAAATCTCGATGAGTTTACTGATCATTTACATACATTGTACTTATTGAGATTCAGATATAAATTGGAAGTAAAAACAGTTTTAAGAATGGGTAACTTTTTATTATTGATTTTATCTGTTAAAAACTAACTATTGAGTTCACTTTATTTCCAATTGAGTAAATAGTACATTTATAAAGTTTTCGTAATTTGTTCCTATTATCTCCAAAGATTTTTAGTTTTCAGTAGAATTATAATGATTTTTTTTAAATAATTGACAACTAACTTTTTTCAGATTTATTCATATTTCATACATACAGTTTTAATTATTACTACTTGGTCAGATCTCTCTTTGCCATAAAGTAAAAAAGACTACTGTGTATGCAATTAATGCCTTTCAATTTTTTTTTTATATGAAAAAACTTTTTTTCTCTTTTGTATGCGTTTCACATTTTTTCTAGAAACAGAACCTTTCAATTTCATTAACTGATAAGTAAAAAAGTATAAATTGTTAATGTCTTAATGAAAGTAAGCTAGAAATTCATTAAAAAATATTTAATTAATGAATATACATCTATTGAAGGAAAATCTGTGCATAAACTATGTTCTTTTATTTAATTTATTGTAATTCTGCTGTTCTCTTATGTTTTGCTTATTATTAAATGTGCAGGATGTAACTATAAAAAATATCTAATTTGGGTAGCATTTTTGTGGTATATTATTATTACAATACTAATTATGTGCTTGATATATCTTATGATTTCATCTGCTCTCCATTATTAAATCTTCCTCTTAAAATAATTTTATATATTTTAATTTTGATCGAAATGATGTTTAATACATTCAATGAGGATTTGACATCCAAAGTTATTATTTTAAAAACCAGCAGCAAAGATTTTTTTCCTTAATTCTTTTTTTAAATAAATTTTTACAAATTTTTAAAAATTTGTTTTGGAAATTATTAAACAAATTAATTAATTGCTCAGTTTTACAATAATAATATACTTCCTTTAAAAACTACTAATATTATAGCATCAGAAAAATAAGAGTAAATGTGCTTCAAATAAAATCTGATTTGTATAATAATGTAGTATATTAAAATAATATTTTAATTTGTGTTGTACAAAAGTTATAAAAAAAATTATTGCAAATAAATGCAAAAATATTTCATTTCTAATACAGAAGAATAAATAAATAAGATATTTTTTTATAATTTATCTTTTATAACAAATGATTTTTTAAAAAAATTGTATTTTTAAGCAATAATCATGACAGTAAATTATGAAAGAAAAAAGTAAAACAAAAATTAAGTTAAACTATTTTTTATTACATACATTCACTTCTACTCTAAATTCCATATTAATATAATCGAAACAAAAAAATATTTTCTTTGATTTTCAAAAATTACATAATAAAAATTTAAGTTACGACAAAATACTAAAACATTTATGAATTAAATTATACATGTTTTTAAATTATTTTTGACTATAACACACTTTTATGGAATTATTTTTCATATGTTTTATCAAATATATATACATTCTACATTCTTTTACAGTTATCTTAAAGTAATAATGAAAAATTTAATAAATAATAATAAGTTATTGTCTTTTATCGTATTTTGAAATTTTGAAAATATTTTTAAAAAATTAAATTTTTTCTTTATTGCTTAATTAGTTGTTAGTTTAAGAAAATGGCGAAATTTTCATTTTCTCTTATTTTATCTCTTAACTTTATTTTTTTTTAAGCAAGATTTAGGAAAATAAAAATAAGAATAAGAAAAAGCCAAATGCAAAAATAATTTAATGGCTAAAAAAAAAAAAAATTATTTTGTTGAGAAATAAAAATTTAATATTTGAAAAATTAATGATGTGTATGAATTTATAATTGCTATATATACATACATACACTCATGTCAAATTAAGGATAATTCAGAATCACACAGAAATTGAACTCTAAAATAAAAATTTCACCTGTAGAATTATCACACACATTTTGAAGAAGAATATGCAAATTACAGGAAACCACTAGATGGCGCGGATAGTACGTCTGCTATCCTTATATCCCTTAAGAGAGGGGTATGTAAGGAATGGTGGCAAATAAGTAAAATTGTTCACAAGCGCTTTAAAAGCCTTTCAGTGCAATAACCGCATAGTTATGGCACAAAGGAAGCATTTGGATGATTTTTTACGTGGTAGAATTATCGGACGACTGGAATGTGGACGTACCCAGCTGGAAGTATCCGAGGAACTTGGAATCGCCCAGAGTGTCATCTCCAGGCTTTGGCAACGATTCCAAGATGATGGTAATGTGAGTAGATGTTACAGCACAGGTCGCCCCCGAGTTACAACGCCGAATGAGGACCGGTATTTAGCAGTTACTGCCAAAAGAAACAGACGGAGCACAGCATCAGACCTGTCTCGTCAGCTCTCTTCAGCTACCGGTACGACAGTTTCAAGGCAGACCGTGTACAAACGCTTAGGGCACATTGGTCTATATGCTCGTAGGCCTGTCAGATGTGTTCCACTTACCACAACTCACTGTCACCTGCGATTAACCTGGAGTAGAGAGCATGCATTGTGGACACCGCAACAGTGGTGTGATGTTTTCCGACGAGTCCAGGTTTGGTTTGCAGTCTGATTCTCGCCGGACTTTCATATGGAGAGCGCCAGGTACCCGTTACCACCAAGAGAACACCATTGAACGACACCGTTACGGTGGTGCAGGAGGACTCGTTTGGGGAGGAATTATTCTTGGTTCCAGAACTGACCTGCATGTTCAAAGTGTAACCATGACAGGCCACATCTATCGGGATGTCATTCTGGAACAACATGTACGTTTGTTTCGGGGCGCCATGGGTGTTGAATTTCTGTATATGGATGACAACGCCCGTCCTCACCGCGCAAACATTGTAGACGAATGCCTTCAATTGGAGGATATCACCCGTATGGATTGGCCAGCATACTCACCGGACTTGAATCCAATAGAGCATGTGTGGAATATGCTTGGCCGACGAATTGCAGCCAGTCAACCCCCTCCCACCTGTCAACCGGAACTTCGGAGGGCATTGCTTGATGAGTGGTGTAATATTCCCCAAGATCAGATTGATAATTTGATACTCAGCATGCCTAGGCGTTGTAAGGCCTGTATTGCATCGTCCGGGAGACATACTCCATATTAACCATCATACTAACCATGTTATACTGTTTTTTGCAAATAGGTTCTTTTTTAAAATTTGCTCCAGGGAGTAAAAATGGCAATTTTTATTAATTATGTGAAACATATAGCATCTTTTTTGCTCTTTACCTTTTGTTTAATAAATAGACTTTACAAATAAGTCAAATTTGTTTTGCTTCTGTCTCTTTCTTTGCCTGAACTTCATTATCCATAATTTATGGACATGAGTGTATATTATTTAGATGTTATAAGTATATATATATTTATTATATACATATAAAACTAAAATAAATTTAAAAAGGGAATGATATAGAGACTCTTTATAAACATAATCACTTTGTATAACAAAGCCATAGAAGTAGCATCTACTAGGCATAAATTTTATGAGGGACTTCCATGTCAGTCCCATCACAAATGTTACAAAAAGTAAATTAAAACAGATCTGAAATGTGGATCAGTGATGAAATTGAAATCATTAAGCATACTTATGCAGTAAAAATTCCAGGAGTAGATCAAAAATAAAATTAAAATATATAAAAATAGAATGAAAAATAAGCCATCCTGAAAACAGTAAAAACCCATTAAAGAGCAATTATAATATTCTCCCAAAGATAGTTTTATTAAAAAATACATACCTTTAGGACATGATCCTACCTGAGCTCATACAGCCACACACAAATATATATATATAGGCAGATTAAAATAAATAAGATAATTAATCTATATCTGTATAGATTAGTGGATGCATGTGTGCAACATACATGTATGCTGCACAGGCAGGAGAGTTTCAAGTGTCTGATAATATCTTGAATAATAATAAGTTCTCAGATTAAGCATTTTTTATTATTATTATTGTGAGGCATGTATTTGTAATTGAAGTTTCAAAGCGAGATCTAAAAAATTAAAATAATACTTGGATGAATAAAAATGCCAAAAATAATGGAATGGCATTGTATAATTTTGGCTGTAAATATCAATATATTATTCTATATAGTATTATTTTATTTTTATCAACAAATTCAAAGCTCTGCAGGGTTTTTACAATTTAATATGTGTCTAATTAAAAACTGCTCATTCTTGAACAATAATATGTTTTCAGTATTAGTTGCATCAGTAGAAATGCTCTATAAATATCCATATTTTTAAAATCTGAATTGCAAAACATACACCTTTGAAATGATAATAAATTAAACAGTTCTTTGTATCAAACTTACTCAAAATTTCTGATCAGACATTTTTTACAACAAAGGTTTATTAATGGTTCCTCTGCTATCTTTTAAATTTATGTGGGTATTTTGGAAAACAACCTACATATAAATTTTTAACTTTCTGAATTTTTAGAGGATTTTTTTTAATTTACTTTTTAATAAATAGAATAGTGTTTAAAGTAAACAATGATGTTTTTAAATTATTAAAATTATATTTTAGTGACTATTAAATTTGTCTCACTTTTCTCTGAAAAGCTTTTTTATTATTTTTGCACTTTAATCTAAATAAATAATTTTTAAACTTTATGTTAATTATTTTATTCTTGTTATTTCTAATCTTGTTTCATCTGATTTGGTAACTAGACTAAATTCAGAAATTAATAAGTCATTAAAACTCCCACTCAATTTTCATATTTTAATAAATTAGTTTACATTTTACTCTTATAATTATTTTTAATTATTGTTGTTTTTGATTTTATTTTAGAAAATACAAGTAGAAAAGCAGCAAATAGTACATCAATGGAAGCAAAGTGTAGCTTCTTTGGGAAAGCAGGATAATGTTCTGTCAGAAATTAGGGATACTGTTAGGCAAGATCTTTGTTGTATAGCATATTTCCTTACAATTTATTTAACATGAAAAATATAATTTTTTTTTTTTTTTTTTTTTTTTTTTTTCCCCATTATAGAAAGTATGAAGATGATGCAAGCACATTTAATATGGATATTTCAGCTTGCAAAAAATCTGTGAGAAAAGAATTAGAAAGAAATGAGCAACTTGTTTTGCAATTAGAGTTCAAAGAGGCTGAAATAATTCGAAGTAAAACAGAAATGAGAAAGACTTTAGAACACCAAGCTGATTTAGAAGAAAATATTACTGTATTGGATAAAACAGTTGAGATCAATGAACAGGAACTCAAAAATTTAAATGATGTGAGTGTTTTTTTTTTTTGTTTTTTTTTTTTTTTTTTTTTTTTTTTTTTTTTTTTTGTTCTATTTTTAATAAAATGCATGATTTTTATTTTAAGATTCACATCTTTAGAGGAATTTTTCGAAATTATTGAAATACTTTATCTTTGTACACATTATTGGATTTAATATAAATAAAAACTTAGAATTTCATATAAAAAAATTTCATTATTATTTTTTTTAATTTTTATAGTTTAAAATTAGGGTAAAAATGGCTAAAAATTGATACTGTTACAAAAAACATGATAACTAAAAATTAAATCAATATTTTTTAAATTTCTAGGCTTGCATTTGTTTTTACTAACATTCTACAGGAAATAGATTTCTGTCAAATGTATATTGTTATTATTTATTATTTTGTATTAGTTTAAATGTTGTCGATATAAAATTCTCCCAAAATTTTCATGTAGTTCCAAGTTTAACAATTAAAATTGAAAGTATTTATATAGCTAGAAACATTTCCAAGTTCTATTCCATGTAAACACTTATGAAAAATATTTATACCAAGTTTTGTAGTTTTTGGATCAAAATTATTGTGTTATGATGTTTGACTTGAAAAGAAAAAACATAAAATTTCATTCTGAGGAAAAGCTAAAAGCAATTTTTAAATAGAAATATTGCTTTCAAAAATAATGTAAATATTTTAAAATGCTACTGAATTATCAAGTTCATATTCTTTTTTATTAAAACAAATAGTCTCACTTTTCCATAATCAGGATTGTCATTTAAAATTTTTTTTATAATAACTCTACATTTTTAGAAACAAATTATACTTTATTGCTACACTTTTAATGATACTATAATTAAAATTCATTCTAAATATATTATTGAAAAAGAATATTATTTTAGAAAATAAGTACATTAGAGAAATGAGTTAAATTTGTATTTTTTTGAGGGGAAATATGAAATGAAAGCTTTTAAAAAATTTGTCTTATCGTTTTTTTTTAATACATAAATATACTTCAGTAACTTTTTCTCCTAACTCAAATATTATACATATTTTGATTATTATTAATAATGTGCATAATTTGTTAACCTATGATCATATCAAATTTTTAAGAGAAAAAATAACTTAGGTAGCACATTTAAATATATAATCTATTGCCATGATATATCAAAGATAATTCTCTACAAATTTATTCATTCAATTATTGTTATCATTATTCTAATTTATAATAATAATTACTTAATTATAATTATTATAAAACATAATGTGCTTCACTCTATCATTCATATTTTTGTTAATTTTTTAATGAATTTTCATGCATGCTTTTTCATTTAATATATTCAATTTAATGCTTTTATAAAAATATCATTTTTATAATATCTTAAAAGGATTATGATTTAGAAATTTAATCTTATTTTGGCAGTTATGATATTCAACTCCCTTTTTACAGCTTTCTTTTCTTCTTTTCAATAGAATAAAGTGTTGAAAGAAAAAGAACTGGAAGCAAAAGACAGAGCACTTCAAAAGTTATATGCATACCAAAAAACTCTTGAAAAGAAGCATATGGATTTGTTACATGATAAGCTGACAATCACAAAAGCTTCTAAATATACAGAGAAACTTATCCAAGATATAAGGAATTCTATCCGTTTAAATGTAATTATGTTTGTTAAACTATATTAATTTCTTGAATTGATTTAAATTGTATTATTATTTTTCAAATCATAACCACCAAGAAATTTCTTTTTCCTATTTGATATATAAAATCTTAATTGAAATTATTGCTAAGAGACTTAAACCATTTACTAAAAATTTGATATCAGATTACAGTGTAGATTTCAACCAAATAGATCTTCTACATATAAGATATTCTGTATTAAAAATATTCTCAAAAAATGTCATGAAAAGAGTATAAGTGTATACTAACTTTAATTGGGTTGTTACTTTTAGAAGCATATGATACTATTAATAGAAATCAAGTTTTTAAAATAATAAATGAATTTAGGATTCTTGATAAAATTATTTGACTTATTAGACTGACTTTCACATCAACCATTGCTAAGGTTAAATACAAAAGATTTTCTCTAGGGAATTTCAAACTGAGAGCAGGGTTAAGTCAAGGAGAGGCACTCTCTGCAATCCTTTGCCTTGAAAATGTTATGCAAAATTTATTTTCCTTTCAAACAGGAGAAGAACGCTTTGTAATTGCGTTAATCAAATTTTTGCTTTTTCTAATGGCATTATCCAAATTGCTTACAGAAAATGCGCCCTTGTAGAATTATTTAAAAAGTTTAGAAAAGTATTAATGCTTTTTCTTTCTTCAAAAAATACTCATATCTACAACTATCCCATGACAAACAAGTTAAAAATATATAATTCCATTAATAATAACTGTAATGCATGGCTCTGACACATGAACTGTAACTTAAACAGAAGAAAAATGCTTATTATTTAGGAAAGAAAGATCTTGAAAAAAAAAATTCGAATCTGTTCAAGAATAATAAGGTTTAGAGAATCCAAAGTAATAATGAAATACAAAAAATTTGCAAGGAAAAAGCATTTCAAATATATTTAAATCTAGAAGAATCCAATGGTTATGCCATTTGAAGTGATCAGAGGGCAATAAAATGACAAAGAAAATTTATAAATATAGATTAGAGAAAACCTGAAAAAAGTGGGGAAATCGTGAAAGCAATGAAGCAATGTTAAAATAATCTAGAAATAGGAAAGTTTGTGTAAGTGTTATCAGAGGCCATAGGCCACCACGGATTGGGATGCCAAAGATAATATTGACTACTTTTCAAACAGACATTATTTTTATAAAATATTCACTAGAAAAATTATATATATTAAAATTAAACATTAAATTCATTGTTATTTTCATTTTTCACATTTCCTGGGATGAGTTTACTTTGTTGCTATCTTTAGAAAATCTCTTATTATAACATAATTCTTGTGTATGTATCCCTTACTCATATATAATTCTTTCTATATCGTTGTCCTTTTTGTTAAAGGAAAATCAGTATTATGTTAGAACATATAATATTCATTTAAAAAGGGCAAAACAATTATACTGTCTTCAGCGAAGTCAACTGCTACAAATTCTCTGTAGTTATTGGAAAAAAGAAAAGGGGTCAATGCCACTATTACATTTTTTTTTTTACATACAGAAAAAAATAATACTTCTTAGGAAGTTTTTGTAAAAAATGCCATTTTTTCTATTACTTTCCTATCCTACTTTCATGTAAAATATAAAATTGTATGTAATTTTTTTTTTAAATAATTATTGAGAAAATACATTCAATCTTCAATAATCTATGCAAACATTTATGTTGCCGCTATTATATTTTTCATTTGTTATCAAAACAAACTGTTTGTCTAAGAGATTGTAAATTTTACAATGCTTATATTTTTATTTCAAAATGTATCAACTGTATGTATTTAAATAAAAATAATGCATATGTAAATACAATTCTATATTAAATACGATCTGTAATAAATAATTTCAGGACAAGTATTGATAACCATTAAATCATAAATAATCTTTAACTTTTATGAAAACTCCCACAATTTTTTAAATCATGCATTACTGGATATATTGCACTTTGTAAATGTGCAGTATCTTAAATGGGAGTTTTGGGATGAAGTTAGTAATCATTTCCATTTAAAGATAGTGATGTTTGGCCTCCATCACCACTACTGACAAGCAGGTAAAACTGTGATGCAACTGAGAAATGTCATTTGAGGTTTACATCTTTGCATCAAACATATTAAATAACATTGAAGTTTTTTTAGCTATATTTTAAGTATACTGATTTCAAAAACCTATTACCTCCCCAAAGGGAATCATTATGTAATATGGGCTTGTCAGAAGCATAAATAAATGAGTTTTTTTCCATTATATTTTGTTAATATTATAAAATTAACATTCAATATTTATATTGGAAGTAAATATAAGTATTAAAAAACAGATTTAGTTCTAATTAAATTAAATTTAAATATTTGTAATAAATTATAATATTTGATTATAAATTTTTGTATCCAATTTATTATTGATTTAAACCAATGTTATTTTTTTTAATTTGCTTGCTTAAGATTTTAATTAATAGAATTTAAGTTCAGTGTGTTTCACCAGATATCGATAGCTGGAAACTTTTTAGAAAATACTTTTTTATTTTATTTTGAGGATAAAATAGAGAGGAAATGTTTATTTGTAATTGGATTAAGGATTTATTTAAAAAATCAACATAAAAGTATAAATGTCTGATTGACATATTTATTGATTTTCTTAATATCATAAAATTAAAATTCTTTTCTTTTAATCAAATTTAATCGCCATTATATTTAATAAATAAATAACTTAAATGTAAGCTGAAAAGATGAGATGAAGAGTAAAAAAATTATTACTAATATTTTAATTTTTAATTATGGTAATTTAAAATGCAACTTGACTCAGCATTAGACTCATCTGCAATCTTAACAAAGCATATTTTAGAATTCTGATAAGGCTGTTTTAAAGACTTAAAATATTGCATAAGTACTTTGTAATTGATGTATCTATTGGCAACCCACTTCTTTAAATTGTCTTTTAAAAATGTGTGGATAACTGATTATAATAAAATCTTGTATATTTTTAGGAAGACAAAGGCTCCAAAAAAGAAAATGAAAAAGAAAAGTTGCTTTTGAAATTGGACAATTTACGTATTTATATGACTAACATGGAAAATGGCCTTAATGATCTATACAAAGAAAGGAAAGAAAAAGAGATTTTATTAGATAAAAGTGAAATAAATGTCTTGAGAAATAGAGAAAAGTTGGATATTAAACGGGGTGAAGTCCGAGAATTGGAAAACCAGCTAAAGGAGATGATAAGTGCAGCAGGAGTAAGTTTAAAATACAAATTTCATTCTTTCACTATATATATAGGCTAAGCCTGGACAATTAATTAATGTGCTCTAAAACTACTGAGCCCCACCCTCTGGTGCTTTCCTTTCCTACCTCCTTGTTTTTCAGTTAACCATGTGTTTCAGTAAATTTCACTTAATAATGTTATGAATTGAAAACAATCTTATATTTTAATGTATTTAAGACTGGTTTTTTGAAAACACAACATTACATAATTTTTTTTCTGTGATAAATTTTTCAAATCTCTTTTACTACGTGGTACAGATGAAATTTCTTTGATTGCATTATATCCCACTTATTATATTGGTCCACTTATATATTTAGTCTCACATGATAATGTATTTATGAATATTAATTGTGTTTTTCTTTAGACAATTTTTTTTAAGTTATTCTCATGTTGCCATTATCAGATGGTAAATTTTTATGAAGCCATGTTGTGGTTCTACTGAACTATAGCTGCACATTAAAATGTAATGTATTTTTATATCATATAGATTTAAAAATATTCATGTATAGGAAAAGTAGTTATTTTGTACTGCCATTGTGTTTTTTGTTTGAAATTTTATATTAATTTTATTTTTGTTCCCTTAATTAGATTCTTAAAAACCAAAAATTAAATTGCATTCATGTCTTTTAAGTGGGAAAAGTATTTGGTTCTTAATGGATTAGGAATTATAATAAAAATTATTTCTCATTATCAATTCACCTTAATTTCTTGATTATATAACATGCAAATTAATAGTGCAAAATATAATAGATGGCCACTATGTGCATGTGTAGTACCAAAATATTGAGAAATGTTTAAATTTAATTAATTCATAAAGAAACTAATATATAATTAGTTACCTGTGTTAAAAAATAAATTTAAAATTATTATTTGAAAAATATATATGTTCACATTAAAAAATTGTAAACATCATTAAATAATTATTGATTTATCTTTACCTTAAAACGGAGTTTACATTATATGTAAAAATATTTTAGTTTAGCATATAAAATACTTTTGATATTCAAAGTAATTATGTTATAAATGTGTATTTTTTCAGTAGATTTTTTTTCTCTTTAAAATAAAATTTAAAAAGTTAAGACATTATTGAGATGTGAAAGTTTATTTTAAATTTAGGGCCAAGAACTTGCACCTTTTGAAAGAGAGTTAGCCAGCTTAAGACGAGAGATATTTACCGCCGAGCAAGGTAAAAGAAATATGGAACAAGAATACCTCCGTAATCAGCAAGAATTATTTTCTTTAAGTAAACAAAGCTCTGTAAAATCAGATGAAAATGAATTTTATATGAAAAAGATAGCTATTGTAGAAGGAAAGAAAGTCCAAATAGAAGGTAAGTGTTATGCATTGCAATAAATAAAATAACAATTTTTGAATTATATTCTTCTATTTTTTATATAGTTCAAAAATTTTCAGTGAAAATTAAATCTAATCTTTGAATAAAATTGAATTCTAATATGTATCTGTATTGAAAGTTCTTAAATATTCTGTTAAATTATTAACATTTTAACAATTTATCTTCTTTTTTTTCGTACACAAAAAAAAAAAAAAACTTTTTTTTTTTTAATGTGAAAAGTTATCTCTTTGCTTGTTTTTCAATTCCTACTATTAGTTCACACTCTCCCTATATATATATGTTGTTCAAATTTTCAGACGTTAATAAAATACTTTTTATTCATCCATTCAAGTTCAAATACATTTTTTTAAACTTGTAGTGAAATGGTACTTGATGTTAAGACAGTTTTTTCAAATATTTATTAATTAATTAAATTAAATTAATTTTTAATACTTTAAATAGAGTTTTAGCAGTTTGTAATGAAAATTGAAATCAACACGCAGTAGCTCAATCGGTAAAATGCAAGGATTTCAGTATTTTTCACTTGAAGGTGAAGAATGCGAGTTCAATTCTTGCAAAAATCAATATTTAATAAAAAATAACTAAAATAAAATTTTTCTTTGTTGACCGAAGTAGGAATTGACTTAATTTTTTTTTATATATATTACTTCCCTTTATTAACTATACTAGATTAGTTAAAAAAGCAAGTAATATGAAAAAAAAAAATTTGAGTCAATTCCTACTTGTCACAAGGAAAATAAAACCAGTGATCAACCTGAATTATAACTTGAGCCCATGATAGTTTGCCATTTTAATTATAATTAAATTACATTGTACATTTTTGTAAGCATTTTTCATTAAAAATATATTTATACCTATATGCATAAATAAAATGATTGCTTTATAAAAATATGCATTTTATTCAAATCCCTGATAAAACAGAAGCATGCACAAGCAAATCACCAAAAGAATTTCACTTTAACTACATTGGCAATTAAAAAGACATCTGTCTATCCAGGAGTCATGATAAAATTTTACTTAAAATAGAGAGTCAGAAATGAAAATAGTTTGCACCCCACTGGTGCTGTTCAAATTTTAAGTTAGAATCTTATTGAATCCTTACAAGCCGACCTTACATCTTATAACATTAATATTTTCATTTGTATAAAGATATCTTGTGTTCCCAACATTTTGTCTGTAATGAAATGTTAAAATCATTGATGCTGTCCTGGCTTAAATCCCAAGCAGCTGAATTGGCTTGGTTATTCGCTCTTTGAATAGAGTATCAGGTTCTGACATATTCACTCTTGGAATTATGTGGGGAAAAGAATGAAAATATGTATGCATATGAAACCGTAATAAAAATTTTGTATCTCATCTATTCTTTTTGTTATTTTTATTAACAACTGACCCTTTTGCTTGAGATGGGCCCAGTAAATATTTATTTAAAAAAAAAACAATAAATTCCTAACAATTGCAAATTTCATTGTTGATAATTTTCCATTACTTTATTTTTGTAATTTTTATTAACAACTGACTCTTTTGTTTGAGAAGCACCCAGTAAATATTTATGTTTAAAAAAAACAATAAATTCCTAACAATTGCAAATTTCATTGTTGATAATTTTCCATTACTTTATTACTTTATTTTTGTTATTTTTAGTAACAACTGACTCTTTTGTTTGAGATGCACCCAGTAAATATTTATGTTTAATAAAAACAATAAATTCCTAACAATTGCAAATTTCATTGTTGATAATTTTTCATTACTTTATTTTTGTTATTTTTATTAACAACCGGGCCCTTTTGTTTGAGATGCACCCAGTAAATATTTATGTTTAAAAAAAACAATAAATTCCTAACAATTGCAAATTTCATTGTTGATAATTTTCCATTACTTTATTACTTTATTTTTGTTATTTTTATTAACAACTGACCCTTTTGTTTGAGATGCACCTAGTAAATATTTATGTTTAAAAAAAAATAATAAATTCCTAACGATTGCAAATTTCATTGATAATAATTTTCCATTACTTTATTTCCTTCTTTTAAATTTAAAAAATAAACTAAAACACTTGTCTAAATTTCTCCTTCAAACATAGCTGATATATCTAAAGAGGAGAAGGATATGAAAGATATTCAGAACCGAATACAGAAAATCAAAACTGAAATTGCACATGTCAATCAGATACTCCATGAAAGGAATTCGGTTCAAAAAAATGTGCTAGAATCAATTGCTATATCCAAAGGTGACTACATTAAAACGTTAAAGGTATGGATAATTTTATGTTCACAAAATATATCAGTACTTAAGTATTAACCTCACATGTCATAAAAATGAACCAACATGTTGTACAAAAAGAAAACCTCTTGCTTGCAGGAATTTGAATACATTGTGGTTCCACAATTACTGCTTATGAAATACTTTAGTAGCTGTTGAAAAATATTTAAATGTTTGCTTTCTTTCAAACTAGTATATGGTACTTCTTTTAAGTTGATTGTATTTATTTATTTATTTTATTTTAATTTTTTTTATATCTGTAAAGATACTTTAGTTACTCATATTTTGTCGCTTTGTTTGGTTTTGCATATGTATATTGACTTGAATTTCAAGAAGGAATCATCCAAATATGATAAAAATTAGTAGATATTATAGTCAAGAAAAAAGCGCACATAGATTAAGCAAGTCTAACAGATTTCTATTTTTATATATTTGGGTCTGGAAGCAAGTTGTTGTCGAGAGTGATATTGAATCGTAAAGTTTCTCCAAATGTTGGGGTGAATCAACAAAATTTTGTGATGGTCAAAATGATCTTCTATCAATCTCTAAATGTTTAAGAGATATATTGTTAGCTATTTTCAATACTTCCAAACAACATTGAAAACGTGTGTTTAACTTTTCTTGAGATGAAACTTTGTTTCCTTGAATAAGTGTACTTGTTTTCCTGATCGATTTTGAGTATCTTCTCCATGCGGCTAGATGGCCTTGCATCCCTCAATTTACGCAGGTGGGTGTCTCAGTTTTTCTTCCGAGAGAGCATTCTTTTATGTAGTGTGGACCTCCACACTTTAGATAGTATTTGTGCTCCACAGTTATTACTTCCCAGATGGAAATAATTATATAAAGTATTCTTCTTCTTCTCCTATCCCCAAAGTCCAGCGGGACTAGACTAGGTCCATGAATCCAAATACCCGAGGAAAGTCCAAGACCATCAACGGACTGTCACGGAGATCCTGATATCTGAGCCCCAGGCACTCCAAGATGTGAGATGATGAAGCCTGCTCAGAGAAGCACTTGGTGCAAGTGTCGAAAGCTTTCAAACCATCTGAGAAAGTCATAGTTCTGAGGTGTCCACTGACAAACGGGTGATTGCAGTTTGTCCCTGCCTGTCACAATTAAGTGCCAAAGTACCGTCAGGTCGATGGCCCCGATACCACTGATGCACTGGGGGAGTAGACCAAATTGTTTTTCCATTTAACTTAGCTTATGAGTAAATATCTGTGTAGGCAAAGGATCAAGTGGAACCAATACCTCACTAGCACCCTCTTTGGCCAATGCATCTGCCATTTCATTCCCCTCAAGGTCGACATGGGAGGGGATCCACTGTCATCCATCCATATAAAGTATTATAGTACTAAGTAGGTCTAGGTTTCCTGTTGTATTTTTCTATCCGGATGGATAGATATTGGAGTTTTTCACCTCGAAGATTTCTAAGTTCTTGATAGTTGAATTTTCCAGTCGGGAATTAGTGTTTTAGTTTTGTTCTTCAGTTCTCTTTTAGAGGGTTTTTACTGGTCTTTGGTTCCTCAGAGTGGTAGTGAAGATACCACTTTACTTCTCTGGGAGAATGTAGTTGCGAAGTCCCTGGTAAACTCCATGTCAATGCCAGTTGTGAATTTTTTATTCAAAGCTTTAAGTAGTTAAGTTGTCTGGGCGGCGAACCATAACTGCTGGTAATTTGGGTACGATTTCAGTAGTTTCTTCTATTTGCCTAACTGTGTTATCTAGAGACTTGAGCTGGTTTTTGGTTATGATTTATGCTTGAGGTGTCTTGACTGGGCTTTTCGCTGTTAGTCTGTTAGGAGGTATAGTGATAGGTGTTATTCCATCTTTGTTTCTGCATTCTGTTTCGAAATTGAGCGAATCCAGATAGTTACTGAAACAATTTTTATTTGGGCAGATACACAATTGTTATAATTCCACGTCGGGCAAGCCACAATCATAATCTACTGGTAATTTTGAACTGAAAAGCGAATTTAGCTTATTATAATTTCAGAAGGCTAAATTTCAATCATTTTGTATCATAAATAGTAAGTTATTTACATGCGATTTTTTTTTTTTTTTTTTTTTTTTTTGTCTATCTGCCATCATTTCTTATGTCTTAAAGTATACACAAGCTTTTTTTGTAGAAATAATCAATTATTTATTTTTAAACTGTACACTTCTTTTCATTTAATTTTTTTTCTATTTACGCATTCTCTTCATTCCAAGTATTGTACTTGATAATATATTTCATATGATAAGTATTATTCAAGCCAAAATAAACAGTTTTTTTTTTTTCTATTTTTAGGATGTAGAAATGAATTATCTGGAAAGACAAAATGAACTAAAGTCATTGCGACGGAAGAAAAAGAAACATTTCAGGACACTTATAGATATCCAGTATGATTTACTTTAATCTTGGTAGGGGGTTAAACCCTTACTAATCCAATAGATCTGTTATCAGATACGAATTATCTGATAAAAGATCAATTGGGTTAAGTAAAGTTTTGTTCACATTTTAGGCAATTAACATGAGGAAAACGTATTCTATTTTTCTCACGACTTAAAAAAATACACAATATTTCTGTCAAAGATTAAGCTTGCTTGCATAAAAGGTGGGCTGAAAAGTTCGTAGGCGGACACATAGATGGCACTACTAGTATTAAATCCATATGATTTTTAGTTAGCCCTAACCTTCAAAAGACACGTGTATAAATTTGACAGCTGTTGCACTATTAGTATGCGAGTTATAGCATTTTTAGTGTTCATCACGTGCAGTCCACTCGGCTGACTGTCGATTGGACTCCGGTGTGAAATGATGGAGCCATGTTTCATGCATTTTCACATATCGACGCAAAAATTCGGGTTTATTACGATTGAAAGTTAGGGCTAACTAAAAATCATATGGATTTAATACTAGTAGCGCCATCTATGTGTCAGCCTACGAACGTTTCAGCCCACCTGTTATTTAAACCTATAGTTTATCATTCTTTTTTCATGCTTCAGCTTGAAGCAAATTTGCTTACCATACATACAATAAGACGTGCATTCTGACGAAATTGTTTGTGCATCATAAAAATCCTCGTGGCTTCTCACTAAATGAGGTATAGAATGCTTTATACAATTTAGCTATGGAGGATAAATGTTGGATGTGCGTGCAGCGACGAGTTCGTTATTTGAATAGCAACGGTGGTTTGCTTCATGTTGGCAATAAGGCCGTCTTACAGGACTTTAATTGGCCTTAATTTGTTTCAAACACCATTTCCGAAAATTTGACTTGTAGTTCGAAACATTTCAGTGACTACAACAATCACCCGTGCCTTAAGCAGAATTATATATTTTACATTCATATTTGAAGAAAACTGTTATGCTTTTTTAAAAAGTTGTTTATTTGTTATTCATTTTATATATTAACTTATTTTTCTTGAAACTATCGTTTAATAATAAATAAATTATTTAACCTATTTGCTTACTAACAGCATACCCTTTCTTCACATAAAATATGCTCATGTTTGGTAAAATGAGTTCATTTCATAAAACTGGTTTCTACAGTATTGTCTCCAATTGGAAGAATAAATATTTTTACCTGGTTCCTTTGCACTTCTTGGTAGTCGGTGGGCTTAACAGGCGGGCTGAAATGTTCGTAGGCTGACACATAGATGGCGCTACTAGTGTTAAATCCATATGATTTTTAGTTAGTCCTAACCTTCAAAAGACATGTGTATAAATTTGACAGCTGTTGCACTGTTAGTATGTGAGTTATAGTATTTTTAGTGAAGTTATAGCATTTTTAGTGTTCATCACGTGCAATCCACTCGGCTGACTGTCGATTAGACTCCTGTGTGAAATGATAGAGCCATGTTTCATCCATTGTCACATATCGACGCAAAAATTCGGGTTTATTACGATTGAACAGCTCCAAACACTGCTTAAAATCATCCATTCGCTGTTGTTTTTGGTCGATTGTGAGCTCGCGCGGCACCCACTTTGAACAGAGCTTTCGCATATCCAAATATTCATTCACGATATGTCCCACACGTTCCTTTGATATCTTTAGGGTCTCAGCTATCTCAATTAACTTCACTTTACGGTTATCAGAAATTATTTTGTAGACTTTTTTGATGTTTTCGCCGGTAACAGCCTCTTTGGGGCGTCCACCGTCCTCGGTGCTCATTTCGCCTCGTTTAAATTTAGCAAACCACTTCTCTACGGTTGATTTTCCTGGTGCAAAGTCCGAATAATGCTTATCAAGCCAAGCCTTGGCTTCAATGGTACTTTTTTTCGCCGAAAAGCAATTCTTTAATTAGCACACGAAATTCCTTTTTATCCATTTTTTTCAAACTAATAATTGCTTCATTAAAAATGCTATAACTCACATATTAATAGTGCAACAGCTGTCAAATTTATACACGTGTCTTTTAAATGTTAGGGCGAACTAAAAATCATATGGATTTAATACTAGTAGCGCCATCTATGTGTCAGCCTACGAAATTTTCAGCCCATCTGTTAGTTCAAAGGACTACTGAGAGGAAAAACAAATTAATGACCTCTAATTAAATGTACTATTTCTCATGTGAATAGAATTATCTAATATCAATAATTAGAGATAGAAATAGCAGAGTGTTTTCTATTACAATCCCATTCAACGTAAACAAAATTATCGTTGGCAAGTCTTTTATGATTATAGTTGAATTATACTTTCTTTATAATGTATTTTATTAATTTAAAGTGCCAAAACAGGGATGTTCAGACTTGTGAAGGCCGCATATACCCACTATAACTTAACAGTACGCACGCACGCACGCAAAAAGAAAGATATATGTATATTTCACTTTTACGCTTGATAATTTTATTTGATTTAATTCTATAGCTAGAATCACGTTTATAAATCTTTTTGTATAATGGGAAAACTATTTAATTTCATAGGAGGAGCCTTGTTTATTGGCAAGGCAAAGTTCGTCTAGCTGAAGAAACACGCAAAATGTTAAAGTCTGAAAGTTATATGTTTGAATTTTCAAGCATCACAAGTGAAATTCGGCGTCTGCAGGTAAGCGGATTACATCTGAATTTACACCAGATACTAAAATCTCACTTCATAGAATGGCAACCATTCAGAAACCAATAAATTTTCCATTTTTTAGCCTCCTATCATGTGAAATGTTTATTTCCGATGTATTCCCGCCTTTATAATTTCAATGTATATATGTTGCTGTCAAAGAACTAGTTTATGGTTTTTGTCATTACTGAATTGAAATTAAGTATTAAATGTTACATACAATCGTACTCTTTTATTAAAAAAAAAAATCCTTTCCTTTCTGCAACAAATTTTAATTTGTGTGAAATTTATCAACGTTTTTTTTATTATTATTTTTATTAACTTTCTTATTAAACTTTTTGTATTTACAAAACATCATAGAATGGCAGCCAATCAGAAGCAACAAACTTTCCTTTTTCTGGCGTTCTATCATCTGAGTTTTTTATTTCTGATGGATTCTCGCCTTAATAGTTTTAATGTATATATGCTGCTGCCAATGAACCTGCCTCTGGTTTTTGTCATTACAGAAGTGAAATTAAATGTTACGTACAATCGTACTCTTTTATTTAAAAAAAAAAAAATTCTTTCCGCAGCAAATTTTAATTTGTGTGAAATTTATCAACGGTTTTTTGTTATTAACTTTCTTATCAAACTTTTTGTATTGGCTCTATTTTTTTTTTTAACTAAGTGGTTGTCTGAATTGTAGAATAAAGTCTCGCTTAAATTTACATCATTGTAGTTTCCTTTAAGTCTTCAAAATTTATTATCTGATATGAATTACGTAAATTACTTATTATGTCTTTTAAAGTCTTATCTTTTTAAAAACAAAAAAATCTGAATAATTAATTTAAAAAAAAAAATTGATGGCTATCTCAATTAGGTAAAGCAAGAGCAAGTCCTGAAAGAACAGGAAAAGCAAGTGAAACAGTTGAGGAGAGGCGTTTATATACACACCAACCTGTACATCGAAGCTGACAAGCAAGCTCTGTTTGGCAAGAGAAGAAAGGCGCCTGAATATGTTCAGAAGAAAATCAAATATGCTCTAAAGAAAATACAGGATGATAAAAAAGTAATGTATGAATGAATATAATTCATTATAATACTGTGTTCAAAAAGTAAGGCCAATTTTCAATTTAAATTTCCCGAGCATATGGAATTTTTTTTTTTTTTTTAGGTTGTTGGCACTGTCCTTGACATCTGTGTGAAACTTCACGTCCAAATATTCATTAGTGTTTGAGTTACGCTTGGCTGTGTGAGACGCTAAAACTGATTCCGGCGATTTTTGAAATTAATTGAGCAAAGAACTTGCATTCAATTTTGTTTGCGAAGGCAGAAGGCATTCGGTGAGCATTCCTATATCGGAAAGAAATGTTTAGAAGTGGTAAATAATTCAAAGAAGGCAGAGAACGCGTTGAAGACGAAGAGCCCCCTGGTCGACCCTCAGCCGACGAACCTCACGTCATGTCCAAAAAATTACAGATTTGGTGCTTGCAAACCGTCGATTTACAATTATTGACCTTGCTGATGATGTGGAATTTTAAAAGGATCGGTCAATTCCATTTTGGGCCTCAGACGCGTCAAATCTCGATTGGTACCGAAAACACTCAATGCGCCAGCTCACACTGTATTGATTCTTGGTGACTTTTTAGCCAAAAATAAAACTCGTATCGTTCCACAACCGCCATATTCACACCGTGCGCCTTCTGGCTATTCCCTAAACTCAAAAGACCACACCGGGGATACCGTTTTGAGTAGATTGAAGAGATTCAACGTGAATCGCCGCGCGCTTTGAAGGCCATCCCTGCCGATTACTTTTTAGCATTCATTGAGGATTGGAAAAAAAGTTGGCATAAGTGCATTGTGTCCGGAGGGATTACTTTGAAGGCGAAGAAATAAATTTGGAAGAATAAACAACGAGTTTTTGAAAAAAAAAAATAATAATTGGTCGTACTTTTTGGGCACAGTAGTGTATGAGATGCATTTCAAGCAAGAAAAAAAAACACCTGTTCTGTGAAAATCCCGAATTACAACATTGCTCTAATCATGTATACACGAAACAAACGTCTTTTACTCAGACAGTGCATGTATAAAGAGATCATGCATTCCATTTTAGGCAGCTTATCCCATTGTCTCTATGAGCATACCAAAATGTCCCTTTTACAAAAAGAGAGCGAACAACGGTATCATTTTTTTAAGGCTCTAAGAATCAAAAACTCCCCTAGTAGTTTGGCTATGAGTACAGGCGCAATATGTCTCGCGTATATGTAACGACTTACAGAAGCCTGCAGGCTCTTCTTCTTCAGTGGTTCTACAACCCCATAGTGGACCAAAGCTATCTGCTCACTGGCAGATTTCAAGACGGGAGATGTTTTCTATTACGGGATAGGGTTGTCATTCCAACGTTCTACAGTCATATTAGACCGGAACCTGCGGTTTAAAGTGTATACAGCTTGGATTCGCTTGGAAAATGAATAATATAAGTGCTCAATAGTGTTTAGAGAAATATTGAACCATTCCAGATATTGTGAAAAATCTGGAAGATATGCTGATGGAGGAAGTCGATACCGGATAGTTCGCTCTAAAATAAACCATAACGATTCTATGATATTGAGGTCGGGGGACGGTGTGGGGAGAGGTAGATGTTCATCAAACCATGATTAAACAGGTCCCTGCTGCATGAAGAGGAGCTTTATCATCTTGGAAAATTCCATCTCCTGCAGGAAACAAAGTTTGCTCCTGGTCAACTAAAACTTCACTATACTTCTCCCCAGTGATCCTTCCTTTCACGGTTACGATTGGGCCAGCAAAAAACCACGTCATGCTGCCCATACCCATACCATGACAGATCCACCTCCATGTTTGATAGTTGGAAGTAGACAATCCTAATCATACATTTGTGCAGCTGCCTTCCAAACGTGCACCCGTCCTGTTGTGGTGAAAAGATGAAGGTTATTCTTCTGACCATGTAACTGTCTTCCACTTATCAATAAACCGGGTTTTGTGGTTGTGGCACCACTGTAGATGATTCTGGGCATTAATAGATCTCACAAGTGGCTTGGGAATTGCTGCTCTGCCATAAATTATGAAAGTGCCTCCTAACTATAATTATTGATATTGGATATTTCAGATGCTAATTGAGCTCTGCGATCACTTTGCTACTGTTATTTCCTTTTTAGACTTTACAATCAGCTACAATGTCCATCAGTCTCTTACTGAGTTAAAGAGACTGATGGGTATTGTAGACCCATTGACTCCTTCCGTCTACTCGTTTGCTTTGCCGAATTTGTTTTGCCGCGCTGTGTATACGTTGTCATGACTTTAGACACCGTACCTCTAGAAACGCCTAAATGCTGGGATGTTTCGATCACAGTGCTCCAGCTAGTCGGGCTCCTATAATTTGGCCTCTTTGAAATTTTGTAAGGTCTGACATTTTACGTTTTTCACAAAAATCCAAGATATATACAACTTAGCTAAAGCCACCTCATGCTACCATGATATACACTTTTCACATTAAAAAAAAAATCTTTTATATAAGTTTATAGATTAATGCTTACAAAACGCGTTCTTAATCGTCACTTTTATTCCCAGGTGTTTTAATTATTTTGACAGCTGCCTGTATTTAGAGTATTTGAAAAAATTTCGATAGAAGTGAAAGCACTAGAATTCTCATTAAAATTTATGTGCTTCAATTAAGTAATATTTTTTTTTCAATCCTAGTTCAAGCGATCCTCATTAATATGAAAAAATAATTATACAAATTTTTATACCATTTCATGTTAAAAATTTTTGAGTTATTGTTTTTCAAAAAATAGATTTTTTACAAAATTGCAATTTCCTGGAAAATGAAATATTTGCTTGTGTTTTAATGATAAGATGCGAAGATTAAAGACTTAAAAACTGACGGTAATTCTGACAGTATTCTACCGTCAGAATGTATAAAATTTTAAAAGGCTAAAATGTTATTTTTTTATAGCATTATAATCAAAAATTTTAAAGGTTTTGTCTGAATTTCCACTTTTTTAATACGCTTTTATTAGTTTCACTTGTATGTATGTATGCATGTTTGTTTGTTTGTTTGTTTGTATGTTTGTAACTGACTCTTTGGGCTCGATTTTGCCCTTTTTAAGCGATCCGATTTAATTTAAACGTTGTAGACTTATCAAGGACCGCCGACAATAAAATATTTTGATAAGTTTGTTATTTCATCATGATTAGGATCGCCAGGATTAGTGATTAAAACACACAGCCTTTGAAAAGTCATCTTGATCGGCGCATCATTTTTTTCCCTGGAGATCTGTTTCTCCTCATACACACTATTTAAGCTGCAAAGAATGTTACAGACATCTTTCAGACATTGAAATCTACGTGGGACAACGGATAACGCGCCTGACTACGGATCGGGAGATTCCCTGTTCGAATCCTGGCTGGCTCGACATATTCGCATTTAGCCTTTGTTTTACCCACAATTGCATTATTGTAAGAACTATAGTTCCAGTCCTCCGTACCGAGACCTCATTTAAATATTATAGTTTAAAAACACTAAAAAACAAGCTTTTAGAGTTAATCAAACTAAAAAATAAATTATAGTTTAAAAAAACTAAAAAACACGCTTTTAGAGTTAATCAAACAAAAAAGTAAAAATTAATTGTTAACATAAGAATAAAATTACTGACGAGAAAATGA
The DNA here is from genome assembly GCA_021605075.1 of Caerostris darwini. NCBI lineage: Eukaryota > Metazoa > Arthropoda > Arachnida > Araneae > Araneidae > Caerostris > Caerostris darwini. The sequence continues at coordinate 133,575 of BPLQ01014096.1, forward strand.
ATATCACTGTTCTAAAAGCGTGGGGTGCTCGATATCAATCGTTATAATTTTTCACTAGTTTCATTCCGAAATGCAGAGTTAATTTAAAAATGTCATACAAAGCATCCCACGCTTTTAGAACAGTGACATTCATTTTCTCGTCAGTAATTTTATTCTTATGTTAACAATTAATTTTTACTTTTTTGTTTGATTAACTCTAAAAGCGTGTTTTTTAGTTTTTTTTAAACTATTAATTTATTACATAGTCGGATAACTTGAATTAATTATTTAATAATAATTTGCTTTTATCAGTGCTTGCTTAATAAATATTAAAAAAAAACATATAAATTATCAGGTTATTAAATAATTACTTTGTGCAATTAATTAAAAACCAGATTACCAAAAAGACCATTTTTTTTATGTGCATACCCCAAAATTACGAAACCTTTCTAATTAACTCTATTTTATTTAAATTAAATTTAATTTTAAAAAATTGAAATAATATAAAATAAAATTTCCTGAAACTCCAAAGTTTTAATAATCATCTACTTTCATTTATATAATGGCAATGAATAATTTAATATTTGGTTAAACGAGATTATGTTTTTTTAATAGAATTTGTGGCACTCTTTATCGAAGTTAAAATGGTAAAAATTTGTTTTATGCTTTTTTTTTTAAGTATCTTTGCCCGTTTCAAATGTTTCCCAATCATGTAGGCTTAAAATTTCTTTTTTTACATTTTTTAATTTCTTTATTTAAATTTGAAATTTATTTTACTGTAATAATAAATAAATATTTGTATTGTGTATTGTTTTTTTATGTCAATATTTTCAAACGGCTATAATCAATTTGAAATGGATAAAAAAAAAAGCTAATTTTTGCTGCTAATTAAGAAAAATCAAATGATGTTTGTGATAAATTTTTCACGGATATTTTTTTAAGAAAAAGTATATTGGCTTTCTGTTAACACTGTGCTTTGTTCTTGCAAATAAATTGCTTGTTTTCTTGAAATCAGCTAAATCATAATGTGAAGATTGAGTTTAATGCTCTTACTCACATTTTGCTTAGAGTCCTTGCTAACGAAAAAATTACCAGTTTTTTAATGTATTTATTATTTTAAAAAATAATGTTATTTTTTGTGATATCGCAGAATAGGGACCGTTGAGATAATGGTATTAAAAAAATCTTTTCGCCAAAATGCGCTGAGTAACTGGTTGCGATTGCAAGTGTAGTGTATTGCAAACAGTACAATGAACGCGGGTTACCACATTTGGCGCCACAAAAAGTGGCCAAGTCACGACGGTCACTATTTTGCGATTTGGCTTTGTGTGTGGTGTTGATTAAGATAAAGCAATTTACATAGAAAATGAAACAACTGAATTACTGTTATCATCCATTGCATTGCACAAAAAAGTCTTTTGTTTATATTTAACAAAATAAAATAAAATCCTTCTACTTATGATTCCCTTCTACATGTTTTCTCTTAATTTTATGTTTTTTTTTAATTATTTCAATTTTGTTGCAACATTAAAATTATATTCTATTAAAATTTCGCCAAGTCAAATGTAGTACATAAAGGCTTTATGTCGCCTGGAACATGATGTTATTTTGACTTAGATTATGTTGAATATATTTTACTTAAAGTTTCTTTTTTGTAGTCTTTCCTAATAATTTTTTACACATTAAAAATTACATCATTTCACTAAAACTACATGGCATCGAGTTAAACATATTTTATCATTAATTATTACTTTAAAAAAGGTTATCAAAACAGGCTTCTTTTTTTTTTCCCCCAAGACAAACAATGTTTCAATGCAAACAATGCCTATTTTGATAACCGTTTGATATACTTTTTGATACCCCCTGCCCTTTTAGATTGTTTGAACGTATTATATTCAATTGTAAAATAAATCAACAAACTGGACTCCTTATGAAATATAATCTTTTAACTAAATGAACAAAATCTCAGATGCCTTGTGTCAATAGTGTAGATTAATCTACATTGTTACCCACTTTTCATTGTGATTTATTTTTTATTTTACTCAGGAGCTTGAAGTTTTGAATGAAAAGATCAATTCTCTATCCTTCACTGAATCAGAATTAAATGATGCATGTGAGACTGAACAGTTACTGACTTCCGAAATGATAAATAAAATTAAAATTATTGAATATGACATTGATAATAAGGAACAAGAGAAACGTCAGGTAAGCAAACTCTTATAGATATTTTGGTACTTACGTATTAACGCCATCGCAGCAGAAGTTGCGCCAATAAAGAGCTGCCAATGCGCCAAAATAGAGACTGTTTTGAATCTATGTTAAACTCTGTATCGGCCCATTTTCCACCGAAATCCGATTGACTACTTTGTTTTTAAATAAAGTGTTTTGAATTTTGAAAGTGTTTTGATTTTAAATAAAGTGTTTTATATATTTTATGATGTGTCACAAAAATTTTAAGTGTAGTTTGGCGCCACTTAAAAACCGCCAAATCTGTAGCTGCGGTGGCGTTAATACGTAAGTACCGATATTTTTAAATTAGTTCTCTGTAGAACTGCTCAGATTGAAATCTTACATAAACAAAATGTTTTATGTTTAAATATTTCGGAAATGCCCGTTCTTACTTTTTTTATTTGTATTTATTTATGTATTATTTAAATTCGAGAAAATAAGTATTCCCTTGTTATTTATACTGAAGATTTTTTAATATTATTATTAAAATAACTTTGCTTAGTAATAAAAAAAAAATTGTGCTCATAAAATTTCAATCATTCATTTATATATTTGTAAATTGTACTAATAATTTATAATAAAATAAAAACCTTCAAGTTCTCAATATTTTAGATTTTTTTTTTTTTAATTTATTTTTTTATTGTTTGTGTCTATCATAATCCGTGTTGAGTCTGTGTTTTTGTCTATGCTAAGTATGCTTGTTATTGTCTATGCTAAGTATGCTTATTATTGTCTATGCTAAGTAGGTTTGTTATACTGAATATGTTTGTTACTGTCTGTGTCGATCATTAAAATAATTTTGCTTAGTAAAAATAAATTGTGCTTAGAAAATTTCAATATTTCATTTATACACTCATGTCCATAAATTAGGGATAATTCAGAGTCACACAGAAATTGAACTCTAAAATAAAAATTTCACCTGTAGAATTATCACACACATCTTGAAGAAGAATATGCAAATTACAGGAAACCACCAGATGGCGCGGATAGTACGTCACAATGACGAGAGTGTAAGAGAGGGGTATATAAGGAAGGGTGGCAAAGAAGTAAAATTGTTCACAAGCGCTTTAAAAGCCTTTCAGTGCAATAACCGCATAGTTATGGCACAAAGGAAGCATTTGGATTATTTTTTACGTGGTAGAATTATCGGACGACTGGAATGTGGGCGTACCCAGCTGGAAGTATCCGAGGAACTTGGAATCTCCAGGCTTTGGCAACGATTCCAAGATGATGGTAATGTGAATAGATGTTACAGCACTGGTCGCCCCCGAGTTACAACGCCGAATGAGGACAGGTATTTAGCAGTTACTGCCAAAAGAAAAAGACAGAGCACAGCATCAGACCTGTCTCGTCAGCTCTCTTCAGCTACCGGTACGACAGTTTCAAGGCAGACCGTGTACAGACGCTTAGGGCACATTGGTCTATATGCTCGTAGGCCTGTCAGATGTGTTCCTCTTACCGCAACTCACTGTCGCCTGCGATTAACCTGGAGTAGAGAGCATGCATTGTGGACACCGCAACAGTGGTCTTGTGTGATGTTTTCCGACGAGTCCAGGTTTAAGGCTCGTGCTCACCAAGGCGACAAGATGCAAGCGACCAAAATTTGACCTCACCGCGGTCGCCTGAAACCGGTTTGCAGTCCGCCGCTTGGAGTTGGCCAACTTTCAACTCGAAGCGGTTTTTCACTAGGCGTAATGCTATTTCTGACGTTTCGCTGTGAAGGGGTCGAAAAAATTTAGTCGCTTGCCTCTTGCATCTTCACGTCTCTCGCCTCGGTGGGAACGAGCCTTTAATTTGCAGTCTGATCCTCGCCGGATTTTCATATGGAGAGCGGCAGATACCCTTTACCACCAAGAGAACACCATTGAACGACACCGTTACGATGGTGCAGGATGGCTCGTTTGGGGAGAATTATTCTTGGTTCCAGAACTGACCTGCATGTTCAGAGTGTAACGATAACAGGCTACATCTATCGGGATGTCATTCTGGAACGACATGTACGTTTGTTTCAGGGCGCCATGGGTGCTGAATTTCTGTTTATGGATGACAACGCCCGTCCTCACCGTACAAACATTGTCGACGAATGCCTTCAATTGGAGGATATCACCCGTATGGATTGGCCAGCATACTCACCGGACTTGAATCCAATAGAGCATGTGTGGGATATGCTTGGCCGACGAATTGCAGCCCGTCAACCCCCTCCCACCTGTCAACCGGAACTTCGGAGGGCATTGCTTGATGAGTGGTGTGATATTCCCCAAAATCAGATTGATAATTTGATACTCAGCATGCCTAGGCGTTGTAAGGCCTGTATCGCATCGTCCGGGAGACATACTCCATATTAACCATCATACTAACCATGTTATACTGTTTTTTGTAAATAAGTTCTTTTTTGAAATTTGCTCCAGGGAGTAAAAATCGCATTTTTTATTAATTATGTCAAACATATAGCATCTTTTTTGCTCTTTACCTTTTGTTTAATAAATAGACTTTACAAATAAGTCAAATTTGTTTTGCTTCTGTGTCTTTCTTTGCCTGAACTTCATTATCTTTAACTTATGGACAGGAGTGTATATTTGTATATAATACTATCAATTTTTAATACAATAGAAACCTTCAAGTTCTCATCTGGTTTTTTTTTATTGTGTTCTTGTTATTGCCTATGCTGAATATGTTTGTTACTGTCTGTGTCAATCATGATCTTTGCTGAGTTTATTTTTATACTATTATTATTATTTTATTTTAAGGCTGTGATAGACTTGTCCCTCAAACAGAAAAAAGCCAAGTTGATGGAAAAAGTTATAGATGGAAGTTATGTAAGGGCAATTAGAAACGAGCTGAAGAGAGCAGAAGAAATTGAGAAACTTCAAACTAATCTACGGGCGATTCAAGTCATGGCTGAAGCTACAATAAATGAATATCCTCATATGGCAAAAAATTTTTACAAAGTTTTGGATTACATTATTGTCTCAAAACAAATTTAAAAGAAAATGAAACATTCATACACCTCATTTTTGTGTTTAATGTAAAACAAAATTAAATATTTTGAATTTCGAAGTATCATATTAAAAATTATTGTTAATAGTTTTCGTGGTTTTAATTTGGATTTATAATGGCATGTACAATTGAGTATTGAAAACTTTTATTATAAATGACATACATTTTTTGCCTATAAATTTAAATTGGTTATTTTTGCATAGATCTTATACACTTGGAAAAATGTCAAAGTAAAAATGTAAAAAAGAAAAAATAAATTTTTTACTATCATTTTACACATTTTTTTGTTAATTTTTTTAATCATTTATATTATATGAGCTTAAAAATATACTGTATTAGTGTTTACATTTTGGTTCTAATATTTTCATTTATAGATGCAAAACAATTATCGTTTCTGGTATTTATCCCCCTAAAAATGTAGATACAGGAAATATAATTGTCTTGTTATTGTTTATTTATAAAGAGAAATAATAAATTCTTTTTAAAGTATGAATATCCTAAATATATATATATATATATATATCATTATAGTTGTACTGCTTATAAAATTTTATTATTTACATTTATTTTATGAATGTTACTTCATAATATTCTTCATATAAGTATTCTGTAAAAACTATAGGTTTTGTTATATTTTTGTTTCAAATTTTTTTAATCCTTTACAATTATATTTTATCTATGTAAATTCTATTTTATTTATTAATTTATGTATATATATATTATGAAATGTTATCGTTGTTTGTTTTATATATATTTTTTTATTAAAATATAAAAAAAAAAAAAAAAAATTTTAATTTTAAATATTTATACAAACTTAATAACTTTCGCTTTATTTTATCGTATTTTTATACTTTTCTTGTGTTTCTCTGAAAAAAATTTCTAGTCAATTTTAAAGTTATTATTCTGTTTTATTTTTGTTCATTTTCCAATAAAACTCATTTGGCCAATTTTATACTTGGTGTATTACTTTTTAACATTTTGCAATGATTTTAATAATCAGAATATTGTTTTCAAAATTATTATTCAGGAAACTATTCGAAATTAGAATTGTGGGATTAATTATTATTATCATTATCATCTTTTCATAAACCTAGTATATAATCTAAGAATTATGATATCTACAGAAAAGGCATCGTCCTCAAAATAAATTAAATTTTGTATTTACTGTAGCCTTCAAAAATATCTATAAATCAGATTTATTTCATATTTTATTATTAGCTATATTTGAAATTTAGTTTCCTAGTAATTTTGATATAATACCATAATTTTTTTTTTATCTATGATCCGAGATTAAACGTTGAAAAACTTGGTGCTGATTATAAGTCAGTACATATAAAAAGTATCACTGCAAATTAATTTTTAAGCCCTTAAGACCCAGACTGAATGTACGCTTATCCGAAGATAAGAGAAGAAACTGAAATTTGACAAATAAGTAACCAATTCCTTTAAAAATAAAATTATGAGCCTGTGTGAGCTGTGGAAAATTGATTATGCATACTTAAGGATTCTCCTCTATTACTTCAAGATCAACAGCAAGTTCTCTAATACTGTAGGGTTAGTTTTAACTTTTGCCTTCAAAGGAGTTCATGTCTCTTAATGTAAATTTCTCAAATCATCCTCTCACTATGGATACATTAGATGTATCTTTGTCAAATGCATCATTAATGTTTTGTGTCGCTTGGGTCCAAGTTATATTCACATAGAAAAATAATTCGTATTTTGTAGGATGCCATATTTCTACTTGATTAAGATTTTCTAAGAAACAGGACACTTATTTGCGAACAAAATATGCTAATAGGCAGAGAACAGAAAATAAGTAATAACATAATATATAACTCTCTTATTTAACTTAATACTGATAGATAGATATTTTATAAAACTTTAGCTAATATAAAAAGTTCTTTTCATGTGGAACGACCTTATATTTAAAAATTACAGTAATACATTAACCAATAATTTTGTCATATACAAAGGGGTACACAAAAAAAACCTGAATTTCTTCTTATAAACTTTTTTTTTATAGAATAACCTTGACACCTTTAAGATACTGTCCATTTAACTTTTGTACACTTGTCTAATCAATGATCCCATTGTTGGAAATTGTTCGAACTTGTTTGTTTGTATGGCTACGAGCTCCTATGGCGTTTTTTTCTTCGCCTTTTCCACGTCATTAAAACGATGTCGGTTTGGAAGATGTTCTTTCAAAGCACGGCATGTTTCCACTCATCAATCAAAATGAAGATTGAACTTCATGACGACTCTTGTCATCCACAAATCTCCCGACAAAATTCGCTGCATTGAGCTCCAAGTTATTTCAGATAATTCGGTAATTGCTTCAATGGTTTCGTCGGTCTTCAGCACAATTGCGCAAACTTTGTCGACATTTTCATCCGTTCTGGAAGTTGAAGAAAGTCCAGAACAAGGTTTGTCATCAATCGGCATTTCACCTTTTTTTTTAAATGAAAAAAAAAATCATTCATACATATGAGTTTCTTCCATGGCGCTATCCTTGTAAGCTATTTGCAACATCAAAATTGTATCATCATCCTGCAGCATTTTTTTTTTTTTTTTTTTTTTCCGAACAGGAAGCAAAATGTCTTACTTAGCCTGATGCTAAGTCCATCATTACAAAAAAAAAAAAAAAAAAAAATGACGAGCAAATGAAACGAAACGAAAATGCTTTTACAAAAAAGCGCATTGTAACAAAACACAACCTTAAGGCTCGTGCTCACCAAGGCGACAAGATGCAAGCGAAAAAATTTGACCAATCACTAGCCTCACCGCGGTCGCCTAAAACAGGTTTGCAGTCCACCGCTTGGAGTTGCCCAACTTTCAACTCGAAGCGGTTTTTCACTAGGCATAATGCTATTTCTGACGTTTCACTGCGAAGGGGTCGAAAAAATTTTGTCGCTTGCCTCTTGAATCTTCACGTCTCTCGCCTTGGTGGGAACGAGCCTTTATTCGACGAAAGCACCAAGTGTACTGAACTCAGAAATAGTTGCGTCTCCCGCGCTTAGCAGCAGGAAGGCGTACCAGGCAAGCTCCGCCCACAGGCTGTCATTCCGATTACATTTGAATATCACTTTGTATGTAAATATATACGTAGCAATTAACAAATTTAATTATTGCACTAACGTTTATTAACTTCGCGTCTCACATTTTCTCGTAACCTTCTTGCCTTTTTCTAGCTAAAGATAAACCTTTGTCGGTACTTGCGAACGACATTTACATTTAAGTACTGTCGGGTGTTTTTTATTTTTTTTTCCCTTCTGTAATGGAACTTTCGTAAGTTGCCCATATTTCAGCTAATTTGAGAAGTGGCAAATCTTTTACAAAGAAGAACCATGTATTTATATATATAAAATTTGTTTTATTTATATTTTTAATATAAAAAAATTACAGAATAGTTATAGAAAAATAATTTCCATCAATAAACAAAGAAGGCGGAAATCATAAATAACCATGATTTGCTACAATAAGCATTCTTCTCGATGTCGAAATTCATTCTGCATTCGACGACATTCAAGAACAGGGGTCTCCAAACTACGGCCCGCGGGCCAAATCCGGACAGCCAGTGTCATCAATCCGGCCAGCGACAGCGAATAGCTTATTGTTGCTGTAATAGGTTGGATAAAAAAACACAGAATGATAATAACTCGGTTTTATTTACTTGTTGGGTAAAGTTTAGTAACAAGCATAATACGCAGAAAATGTAACTTAAGCATAACAACTAACAAATAATTGAAATCAATCCCACTAACATTATAAACTAGTGAACATCCCGCGATTACCCTCGGTAGTTTTGTTGGGGTAAAGAGTATCGCATATGTATGTACGTCGATGTTTGGAATGTATAGGGTATCCACTTGTAAAAAAATACTAATGAGATTTATGTAATTGTGATTTTTCACAGACAATAGTTTGTAGTTGTGGATCAATTTTACTTGTACCAATTATTAAAAGGGATTTAAGATGCTCATCGGTTAACTTAGCTCTGTAAACATTCTTTGTGTACTTCATTTTGGAGAATGTATTCTCACTCAAGTAAGTAGTACCATAAATTTATTAATGATTTTTTAATCTTTCTGCCATTATAAATGGTTTTGGCCCTTGCTACTTACTGGAGTAAACAGTATGGCCCTAAGACTGGAAAGTTTGGAGACCCCTGTTCTAGAATATAATAATTTTTAATACTTCGAAATCTTTCATAAGAATTTTTTTTTTGTTGTTGTTAAGTGCTAGATCTAGTAAAGTTTTTATTGAGATCTATGTAACGTCTGTCTATCCAACTGAATATTTCTCTTGCCAATATCCATAACTGCTTTATTCAGTGTCAACCCTTAATATCTGTGAATTTTACCAGCAACTTTATAAACTTCAAAGAAAAAGTCTAATTCCCAAACACACACTTTCAGATTAGTGGAAGACAAAATTGTTTTCAACCATTCAAATTTTCAAAAATCTGTCATGTCATTTATCCAATAGAATTATTTTAAATAAGACTAATACAATAACTTTTAAGTTGATTTTCTTGAAATAAACATTAACAGCCTCAAATTAATATGGCAAAATAAAATAATTCTAATTCACTATAAATAGGATCACACCTTGGAAATTCCAATATCAGTTTCAAAATACATCGCAATATCATCATTAAAGCTCAGAATCAGTGCTCTGCTCTGAGTTATCAATCAATTTCCATCTGTAACGACAATACTTTAAAACAGCAATAAGGAAAATAACTTCAGAATACTAAAATACATTTTAAAAAAGGGTTTCACTGAAACATTTTTTTCATAAGTATTTTTTAATCTGTAATCTCCAAACTTACTGTTAAAAAAATACCCATTGTTTACAAATTCCATAAATTCTCCGTACTAAATGAGTTTTCTCACACATTCTTCCAAGAAATAGTAAAATATTCTATCAATTTCTACACCACCATTCCACTTTTCCATCCTGCTAATTAACAGAATAAATCATCCCGAATTGGTTTATAAATCATCCCGATTAGATACTATACAGATAAGTTTATATTGGGTAATATATCTACTTAGACAGATATATTATTTATTGTAGTTAGTCATCTAGATAACTAGTTAACTAACTCCTTTCATGTCACTCATTTAATGACAATATTATAATAAACAATCACGAGGTTCTATCATATCACTCGATTTTTGCTTGGTAAAACAGGATATATTGCCAAATCGTTTTTCTTTAATTTTGTACCTTACCGACTCTTAAACGGAAGGTTATTCTAATCTATTCCATATTGATTGAATACGTCGATAGATATGTCTTTGACTTGCCTCCAGTCATCTAGTGAGCAGAAAAAACAGAATCTATAACATTCTGTGAGTACGTATGCCTTGATAAGGCTATCCTTGGGATATTGTAATTCATTTGATTTGGATTTTTATAAGTATTTCTTTTTGGCTTCATTAATTTCTTTCATGTTTCATGGATTTTCTGGACATGTTTCATATCCTATTTATGTATATTTTGTAAAATTTTTTGTATTCTTTTTTGATCTACCAATGTAGTTTTTGTAGTTCAACCTTTTCATATTTGTATTTATCTAATGATTTTCAGTTTTCTTGTTGCAGCTTATGTGAATTTCAAATCTTAAGGGGGAGGGGCAGTTTAGAGAGAGAGAGGGCGTTTTTGTTTCTGTGTTGTGTTCTTTATATATACTTAAGTGATAAAAGAATTCGTAAAAAAGGAGGGAAACTAAAGACTTTTTAAGTATTGTATTACATCTGTAGGTAACGAACTTAACTAGTAAAGCAGATAGCTTCAGAGATCCAGAATGTATAAATATATACATATTTCAGGTCATTCAAATGCATCATCATGAAGGAAACATGCAAAAGGCATGGCATTTTCAACATGAGTATACCTCAGTAGGATACACATTTGGCTTGCAACGCAGACGCTGGTCATGGACACAGTAAATCCACCTATGAGCACTATGTAAAGAGAGAACAGAAGGCCATTTTCAGTACTGGAATATTTTCCCAGCATTAAAATACGCTTAAAAACACATTTCTAAACATGGCATCTTTTTCAATTTGGGAAGAAAAATTTCGGATAATCCTTATTAGAATTTAGAGTTCGCATAGGGCGTAATCAAGCCCCAGTGATGCGGATATGCAAACTATAGATGCTGAAAAAGTTGACGGTAATGCCTGCGTCAGCCTCGTCGAACAACCATTGTAAAGACAGGTTTGTGAGAATAACACTGATGGATCTTGCAGCAGTTTTCAGTCCACTAGATTGCATTGCTGCATTGGCCGTAACATCCTCTCAAATTATTCCCAAAAAACACGTTTGATCGATGATTGACAAACGACTGGCACTGTATGCACCACCAGCTGCTAAGGGTAAAAGCAGCATAGATCGCGTCTCTGCGTTATGGCATCTTTGTCACGCGAGAAAAAGTGGGAATGATCTTTTTCTGCCTCTTCCAGAAATGACCTTTCCCTGTCCCTTCGTAAATAACATTTCCCTCTCTCTTATTGTAGATTAATACGGAGATCCTTATCCGCGTAGCGGCCACTACCTCCTTCATTATAAAATGTTGAAACATAGCTGTGGTCTCCTGCCTTTTGAGTTAATAAGAAAAATAGATAATTAAATGCCCCTTTTTTTATAAAACAGAATTATTTATTTAATAAAATTATAAAAGGAAAAATAACATCCATTTCAAAAGAGTAGATGTTGAAATCAGTTGCATGTAATCAAAAAAAAAAAAAAAAAAAAAAAAAAATGAGCAAAGGTCAAATTAGGTATAAAAATAATTTCGGAGAACAGCGAACTTTTTTCATCTAGACAGTTGTGGGTAATAAGTCAGTCAGAGCAGGAGAAAATCGCCATGATAAGGAATTAATTTAAAATATTTCGAACAGTGCGAGTTAACCTTTTCCTTAAGACACTTTCTGCATCGGGACTTCTAGAAATGCGTGATATAGTTATTCTTTCGGTAAAATCTTTCTTTATTTCATACTGTATTAATTTATTTAATTTTTCATTAATATGCTTTCTCCATTGTTAAGTACAAAATATTGTCTCTATATTCTGCATTTATGTCTCTGCCACTCAGTGGGAGGACTCAAAATTATCTTTCAACACCCATTTTGCCAAAGTAGTTGCCAAAGCAACTGCTGCTAGCGTTAAGCTAAAAAGCCTAATTTCTCGTAAGAGTAGGCTAGCTATCAGACACAAGGTTTTACTCTACAAATCTATCCTTCGACCAATTCTCTTATATGGTTGTCCTATTTGGGCTTCCTCCTCAACCGCAAATCTTAAGAAGCTGCAAGTGTTTCAAAATAAGCAGATAGCTATGATAGTAAACGCCCCGTGGTTTGTTCGAAGGAAACAACTCCACAGAGACTTAAAGATAGAGCCCATTATGGACTATATCTTCAAAATTTCTAAAAAGTTTCACTCTAAATGCCCTCAGATCCGTAACGAAGTGATCCGTCAAATACCTGTATACCATCCAGGTGTGGCTAGCTCCAGGAAGAGACCCAGAGCCATCTATGATACGCAATGGGAATCTTTCCCGGCACTGAAAAGGCGTTGTGGAATTTATCCTACAACCGCCGATTCTACCGCTGTGGCTGTTGTCTAGTCACTACGATCACTTCCAGCGAATCTGAGCTGCTAACTTTGGCATAATAATTAAATTAGTTTATTCTTATGCTACGATGAGCAACTTAAATCAGAACATAGCTATCTACAAATTTTTTCTTGTATTTTAAACAGTTTGAATTTAATTTGATTCTAAACATTTAATTGCTATTTAATCATTAATTCTATTAATTTCCTAATTTGCTTAATTTGTTTAATCTTTCAGTCTTGAACTGATTTTAAATTTACTTATCTACCTTATTTTTTGATTATATACTTATTTGGACTTTGCTAATTTTGTTTTCTTCTACCAATTCATTTAACTTTGTTCTTTCTAAACTTCTTTAATTTCAATAGTAAATTAAAAACGGCTCTGGATGTCAAGCTAAATTGTAAATATTGTAAATTTAACTTATTTTATGTTGTATCAAAAGCTGCGCTTTACCTGACTTTGTCAGAATTTCCAAAATGTTCATATACCTGCTGACTGATGGCGCCATCTACCGGCGCCAAAGTCAATCATTTGTGCTGTATTATAGTATGTTTATGTTTTATGTGTAACCTGTAATACATTGTTGTAAATATCTTTTATTCTTTTTGCAATCGTACTAACCTTTAAATAATTTTTATTTTTTATTTTTAGCTCTAATCTTTTATTTTTGGGCATCGCCAACGGACTCCTAATTGTACCTATAAGTTTTAACTTTTTTCGATCTCTTGCTTTAATTGTTCTCAAGCAAGAGATGTTTTTCCTAAATTCTTAATTTAATTTATTTATATTTTATTAACATTCTTTAAATTTAAGCAACTATCTTTTGTGCAAATCTATTAACTATTTTTAAGATGTGGAGGTATTGTGATTAAACAACCACCTAGGAACTCCGTAACAGGTACGCCCGTTGCCCTCAGTAGGTGGAATTTCTTGTCCCCTAGTGAATTTTCGAGAGTGGGAAGGGAACGATATCAATTAAGCTTTCCCATCAATAAAATCATATAAAATTAATTCCTTTTATCATTATTTAGTATTTGTTAGCTGGGATTATTCCATCCTTTAAGAAATTTGACTATTCTAGTGTGACAATTTCTTTCAGAATAAAATACATTTGGTACTTCATGTTTTTCATTTAAAATAAATTAAAAATACTTGTATTTATTTTTTTATTAAAATTAATATTAGTGATGCTTTTTTGTTGTTATTTTCACAAACTAAATCTCACACTACAGCAATATAAAAAATATATACTTTTTAGTCAATCAATCAATCTCAGTTTGGTTTTGTTGCTATGATACATTAACTAGGAGAGGCTCAAGACAGCCCGTTCACATCTCCCTACGCCGAAAAATATGTCCCTTTTACTAAGTGCTCTGGTAGCGCCATCTATCAATGAATGTTATGAATATTCTAAGCGAACATCTATAAAGTTCTAGTTATTGTTTTTCTCTCCATTTTAATTTAAATGGAGTGTTTTAAAAATAAAATAGGAACAATAATTCCGTTGTTATAATATTTATATAATGCTTTGTTTTATTTTGTTGTTATTATTCCGTTGTTTTAATATTAATTGAATTTTTTTTATGAAGTGCTTAAATAATTATAATGCGAGGCTAAATTAATTATTTTAAATTGCGCTTAATACATTGCGTTTGTATAATGCTTAGGATCCTACTTAAAGTATATATTTTTTGTTCTTTGATTTTTCCAAGGTTTTTAAAGAAAATCTAAACGATGTATTCTTTTAATATTAAAAATGAAAATTCAATTTTTAACTATTTTTTTTTAACAGGAAATAAAAATGTTTTTAATTTAGTTTATATATTTTTATTATTTCTTGGTTATTATGCATTTCTTGGTTATATATGCTGCAAATAAAAATAAAATCATCAAAAGTATTATAGCGCACAAATGAAAGTAATCGCTTATCCATTTCTCTGGAGAAGAATGCTGTGTTGCTTTCAGTTATTCTTACGCAAAAGGGAAAATTGTGCGGGGAAACACAGATTCGATAGGGAAAAATGATGCAAGCAGACTGTATTGAACCTCTCGCGATGCTCTGCTTGTCACTTTCGGTTTTAAGAATAGTGTAATGGCGATGATTTTGCTTCATTCAAATTTTTATTGAAGCGTAAAAAAATTAATTAGAATTAATTAATTGTGCTTTAATGGATCGTAGCCCATTTATCGAAAATCTTACTTTGGGTATTGCAAAATATTTTGGTACGTTTCATGGCAAAAAAGAATATTTTTAGTATTTCAAGTATTATATGTTTATCATCCATTGATTTATATTTTTGTTATTCTATGTATAAATTATAATTGAAATTTAGTTCTGATGTATTTAAAATCTTTGTGTTAATCGCTATTAAAATGTAGTAATAGCACATTAAAATTGCTGTATTTATGATTGTTTCGACTAAAATCGAAATATTTGAAAACATTTCTTTATCAGGGGTTTTCTCTTTATAGAAAAATTACCTTGTGTAAAATCAACAGTTATTTCTGAGAAAACACATGTACATGAAGCAGCTCTTACTTCATGGGAACAAGTAAGTTTAAACTAATTAACAAATAATTTTAAAGTAATAACTAATTACTTGTGAATCTCATTCGCCTGAAATTATGATAAGCAGATTTGTATCAAAAGCAGTTGTAATAAATGCAATAAACGTTGCTTTTATTTGTGTGTGTGTAATCTAATGTATATTTTCACTCTAAAATTTATCAATACATACATTCCTGACAGCATGCTCATTAATGCATAGTATTTTTAGCACAGTAAAATCTTTAGAATAATTTTTTCCTCAAAATATATATTTAATTTAATTCCAATGTATGTTAATTGCTTCTTATTTTCTAATCATTTTAATACTTGTGTATATTCCAGTATTTGTTTTTTTTAATTAATAAAGATCTTGCTTCCATAGGTATACTTAAAAACACTGAAAATCCATTTATTTGGATTGGGTAATAGAATGCATGCAGCATGAAAAAAGCATTTACTTCATTCTTAATTTTTCCAATCATTTGTTTTAAACTGATTTTTAAGATGCCAAAGTTATTTTAAAATAATAAATTGTTCTGTTTTTTTTCGCTGTTTTATTTATTTTTTTAAATTACTTTATAGTTATTATATTTGATATGATTACATCAAATTATTTATTTTTAGGAAATTTAAATACAATTAAAAAATACCTACTTACTTTTTTTTTAAATTATTAAAATTTATATTTATGGATAATTATTTTGAGTTCATTTTACATTATATTTGAAACTATTACATATTTATAAAATGTTATTTTATATTATAAATATTATATATGTGTATGTGTATTTTCACTGTTTTTATTTATATATATTGTCAAAAAATATTTTACTTATTAGAAAAATTCCTGTGTTTTGCCTCAAGACCTCAAGAATTTTTATCTAGCTACTGATGGTTTACAGATAAAATGGTATTGGAAGCAAAGAGGTAAAAATCAATGTATCTGATATTTTTACAGTTTTTTTTTTTTTTTTTTTTTTTTTTTTAATTTCTTATAGAATTCTTTTGTTACTATAGATTAATTTCTAAAAATAACTTCGAGTGAAGTTCTAAAAATTAAAAATATTGATTAGAGAACTAGTAATTTTACAAAATGCAAACTAATATTGAAGCACATTTTTTTTTTTTTTTTTTTTTAATAACTGTGCACATTTATTAAGGTGAAACTGTACCTTGTGGAGTGATTGAAATAGCACGTTTAAGCCACTTGAAACTCATAGGACCAAAGAGACAAAGTGTTAATTCAGAACTCCCCAGTCTTTTGGACATAGAAAGTGATTCAGAAGGTATATTTTCATCTACCATTATATTTATCTTACTTTTTTATTTTCTTCTCTTTAAACAGTCTCAAATAATTCTCTACAGAAATTTTGAAAAAAAAAAAATTCCTCTTGCAATTCAAAAACAAAATAAATCATTTTGTAAACAGAATAAGTTTTTATTTTATCTATTAAAATCAATTTAGGTTAACTTAAACAATATGTTGTTGCTGTTCTAATGCTGAGACAGTTAATCTTTATGCCATAAGCAAGGGCTACACTACTGTTACTCATTTAACACCACTACCCAAAGGGCACGTGTAGCTGGAAGATATGCTATAGACACAAGTAACATTACCCCCACAATGCTCCACAATCACATTAGACCATGTTTAAAGTGGATTCCGAAGCACTGTAAACATTCATGACACTACAAACATTCATCAAACCCAAAAAAAGCGCTAGCCACTCAAATTAAAAAATATATATAATGGGATTAATGGCAAATATAATTTTGATGTATATTTGCCTTTTTTTTATAATAGATCTATTAAAAGATTACCTTTAGTTTTTTTAATTTAAAATATTTTTATTTTAAACATAAAAGAAATATTTTTGTTTACATTTTATATATTTATAATTTGTATTACTGCTTTTTTATTATATTTTGTCAGATGTATGTGATGGCCATTTAAAGCCCAAATTTAAAGATGGATGTAAGATATTTGTATTAGATCACTGCCAAGGAGCTGGAAAAGTATGTCTGGTATATCCCAAAAGAAAAGGTAAAAATTTTAGGGACAAAAAAATGTTTTTATTGAAATTTAGAAATTTCTCCGTATTAAAAATATATAATAAAATTATAAATATTACATCTCTTTAAATGTAATTTAATAAAATTATTTGTGGAAAATAATAAGTTTTGTTTCTATTTGTATTTAACTCTAACAAAATATTTTTATATTGTATTTTTTATTGAATAAAGAAAATATATTATATAGTCAAGAATTTATATTAAATAAAATTAGTTTAATTATACATTCATCATTTTCTTACACACATCTTGTATCTTTTTAGATGTATCCTAAATGAAATACTTTCTAATAGCATTTTTCTTTTTATGCATGCTTTCTTTAGAAAAATTTAATGCTTTATATTTTCGAAAAAGAAAGAAATTTTACATTAAGTGTTTTCAGAATAACTAGCTCTCTCTAACTTTATTTTATATGTTTGTGACAAAAAATTCTTCATGCATTATAACTCTTTTAGACACAATACATGTTTTTTTTTTTTTGTTTTTTTTCTTCCTCCCAGATTCTAGTGATGGAAGTTCTCAGCAACCATCTATCTGGTTTTTAGATAGAGCTTTGGATTTTCATTACTTGACTTCTGATTTTGTTTCTTACTATAGACTAGCTTTAGCACATTTAGGTATTCCACAATGGCAACTACTCTTCACTCCTTATGGACCACCAACGAAAACTAGAGTAAGTTTTAAAATGAATTGAAATATTTTTGTATCTAACATAATAGGAATATGATTTTAAAGAAATAAGTATTGTTTTTTCTTTAGATAAACAAAATATTTTCTATTTTATTTTATAATATTTTTCTTTTTTTTATATACCTATTGAAAATTCTTGATTTATTTTCATAATTATTCCATGGTGTTCTATTTTCTTATGACAAATTTCATATATTGAATTAATTTAAGAAACTTAATTAAAAAGATACTAATATCATAGTAATTTTTTTTTTATTTTAAAGTTAAATAACTGTTAAAATATTAGAATCCAGTAAAATTGTGCCATTCTGTTTAATTTATAGACTTAAATAGTTAATTTCTGTTATTTTTTTATGCCAAAGATAAATGCTACTAATTCTTATTTTTTTTTTAAACAAATGTCACTTCATCACTGACATGTTATTTTTAAAAAGAATTAGAGATTATTTCTTCCCCCTCCCCCTCTTCAATAATTTTTTTTGGATTATAATTAATAATTCTTTAAATGCATCTTTCATTACTTGTATAATATTTCAGAAATTTTGTGTGTAATAAAATTAAAATTCTTCCAATATAAAATAGTATACATCGTATATATATATATACAGTAAATGTGATTAATTTGGTTATTATATATAATCGACACTAAGTTTTGTAAATAAGATGAATTATTGAATATTTATCAAATTTCCTGGCAAGTTTATATAATTCCCAACTCATAATGGCGAATGAGATAAATATCTTAACCGATTGAGCCAGCACATAGCACAGTTTTTTTAGTTGTTACTACTCAGAAGGACAGCATTTCATTGGTCACTAGGACCAAGAGACTTAAGAACAACAATATTTTATAATTTACAATTGAAAATTAAATAAATGGCTATTTTAAATCATATGGATAGAACGAAATTTGAATAAGGCATTGACATGTCTTGTCAAATGAAAGACCAAAGTAGAAAAAATAATTTTATTATACAAAATTGTTACATATTAAAAATAAAATAAATCCCAAATCACATTCTTTCAAATAATGTTTATTACTACTCTATTAAATATTTTAAGTTTATTTATTTAGACATATTTGACTGTTATGACATTTAGAATTATAAAGTTCACCAGACATTTTACATTTGCATTTATTAGACTTGCATTATCTCTTGCTAACACACCACTGATATACCTGACCTCCAGAAACAGATGATTTTCTAACACATTCCAAAAATGAAATTACTAGATCTGGAACACCATCATGCAAAATACTATTCACAGATTGACACTTGTATGCGAGAAATCAGTTCACAAAATCTTTTGTTTTGTTCCTAACTGCTAAAACTCTTTATTTTGAACTTCTAATAACACCGCTAATAAATTTCGTGGATCACTTATTGCTTTGTCAACATCTACTACTCATAATTTCTCTGTATCACCAACTGTTAAGATTTGAAACTTTCAACATTTTCTTTGCCTGTGATTCTAAACCTTCTGTAGCACTCATTCTATGTTTTTGCTTGCTTAAAATATCTGTCTGGATTAAAAGGACCACTACTTCATCTTCTTTCTTAGTCTCAATTGTAACTTCAAGTGAAGAATAATTTTGCGATTTTCACATCAGAGTCATCTTCTATTTTGCTATTGGTGTTTTTGAAAGCATTAGTAACGGTGTTGATTAGAGAATGAAGTTCTTCGGTTTTAAGATGTTCAATAGTCATTCAGGGGAAATTTTTTTTTTTTTTAAGCCTACTTTTACAGGCGTCCCAAACACTGCTTCATAAGGAGTAGACTTGATTACCTATTTTTAAGATACACAAAAAGTAATCCTTTGGATCCTTTACTAGTTTGATTGCTTTTCAACTAAGAACTTTTTTTAAATAAGAATTTTCTGTATCCTGGTTTACACGCTTGACCGAATCTTGAGTCTGGCTGTGTCTAGGTTTTCCTTGCACAATTTTCAGATCCTGCCACATTGCACAAGATTTTTCTATTATATGGCTGCTGAACTCATGGCCATTATCATTTTACAGTCTATCAATATTGGTTTATTAAAACCATTTCGTCAAGTGATCTTGATAGACCAATACAAATTTCTGGTTATGACTGCATGCCAATTAAGTCTGCCTGGCATCTTGAATTTATCCCTTGAAAGACCATTGGTCTAACAAGTCATTTTTTCGTTACCTTTGATTTGTGTTGACAACTTAACACAAATTTAAATAAATCATCTCTTCTTCGGTAGTAATTTTTTGTACCTTTTTTAAGTTCTTTTAACATAATTTTCTATCACCATGACCTATTCATAAATGTGTTTCATGAAATACTGTAAAAAGGTTTTTCAAAGTACACATAATAAACTCTAGCGCTGGAGGTGCCTTTATTTATGGGAGAGGTAAGTATTTCATTTCATCATGTATTTTTAGTCTTCTAATAATCCGTTTTTTTCCCACTGCGTTTTTTTTTTTTTTTTTTTTTTTTACTATTACTCACTTTTTTTGTAATAAGACATCATATCTTTCTTTTGTCAGAAAACCACTGTTTGCTTTCTTTGTTCCTAGTATTAACAAATTTGGAGTTAAAACGCTCAAGCTTACTATACCAGCCATCATTCAATATTTTATACAATAAGAAAGGGTAGCGGAAAGACGTCTAACTGGCAGTAAATTGGAAACACTACTGTAGGCACTAGTCGAATAGATTCGTGGACAAAGTCCGATGGCGACACGTGTGTTCAATGCTCGCCAAAGACAGCCTATAATGAACAGTAACGCACTTTTATCACATTCGCCATTACGAGTTGGGAATTATATAAATTTGCCAGTTAATTCGATAAATATTAAATAATTCATCACATTTACCAAACTTAGATTATATATAATATATATATAATAACCAACAATAATACACAATTACCGAATTAATCACATTTACCATAACATATATAATTCTCAAATGTGCCTTATATCAGTTATAATGCATTTTAAATATTATTTCTTTGTGTGTGAAAAATGGGAAAACAAAATGCTTTTTATTTACTACAAAAGTGCTGAGTTTCAGCAAGATTTATCTGTAATAAGAAAATTTAACAATCTTATTACACATGTATGAGAATTTTTTTCTTAAATATAGTCGTCTGTATTTTTTAATCCTATCTAGAATTCTACCATGAATCTAATTATTACAGACAAATTTTAATATTTGTGACTTCTGTTACTAGTACTTACACCTCATTAAATCTCCCCCCTCTTTATCCATTTTGAATTCCTAAGTTGATAATTTATATATATACATATATATATTATTTGCTTTAGTATTTTAAAACTAAATATTTATGATATAAAATTTCTTTTGCTTTTAGCTACTGCTTAACATGTTTGCTCCTGAACGACTTATTCAGAAAATCCCTTCTTAAAACTTTTCTCGCATTTCAGTAAGAGTAATTATTCTTCCTATTTATATAATTTAATATCTTAAAAAATACATTTTTATTATCAATCATTAGATGAGTAAGGATAAGATTTCATTTATGAATTGTAGAAAAATTAAAATAATAAACACTTATATTTTTCAATTAAATATTTTATTCAAACAATGAAAAATATTTCTTTGATAAGCTCATGCAGGAATGTAAAAAAATACTTTTCTTTGGTGATTTTTCAAAGTTGGTTTAATTAGATTGCAAAATGTTATTTATTTTTCACAGTTTGTGCATTTTCCATTTCTTTTTCCTTGGCACATTTTTTAATAGTTTGATCACATTGCTTTAAATAAATAAATGATGCCAAGCGAAATATTCCCATTGTAAATATCTGAAAAACATAATAACATAAAATTATTTTAATTTGAAAATTGGTTCAAATATATCTTTTAAACAAAAAATATATGCAAAATAAAATAATAATTTGATGTTGATAACATATAAAAATTTATACCTGTATAACAAGATCTAAATAGGAAGCAGTAGGTGTCGTAGCACTGCATGTTGTACATAGCATCCAACCTTCAAAACCCACAGAGGACATGAATTTCTTATTCTGTAATTTAAAAAAAAAATTTGTAAAATAAAAAATGCCTTCAAACTATTCTCTATTCTATGTGTAAGAATTAAAAAAACATTACCAAAATATCATTTAATGTCTTAACAGCAACATCTTCAGCAGAATATAAACCAGCAGATTCACTTATGCGTATGGTTTCAATGGGCTATATAAAAGAAAAGTTAAATGTTAAAGCAAATTAACAAATCTGTCTTTTTTTTCCCTTAAAATACTAAGCATCTTAATTTAAGCATTTAATTACACACAACAATTATATGGCTATTTCATAATAAAGCCGATATATAGTTTTTTGTTGAAATATTTTTTAAATGCAGAAGATTTAACCATCTAGCATTCAGAAAACAAAAGTAAAAATAATTCAATATTTTACAAAATTAGTGTAAAAAAAATCTGAGTTATTTTATTATGACATACTTAATTCAAAACAATAAATTAAATTAAAAATTACACTAAAATAATCTTAATGCCTTTTGAGTTAACATCTATTTCACTTCCTTGATAAAATTTTAATAAAATGAATGAAATATATTAAAATCAATCCATATTTTAGGTTCTCAATAATAATAATTTAAAAAAATCTTAACTTAGTATTTTGTTATAAAACAACTTAAATTAATTCTATATGGATCATAATATTTTTAAATTAAACAACTGTGATATTCTAATGCACAAGATACACCTATAAGTATTCTCTTTGCCTTTGTTAAATTTGCAGTTCTATATTAAAAAAATTTAGAAATTGTGTTTTAATTACAGAAATTAAGATTGTCATATCATAAATATAGAAATGTAAAAAATAAAAACTTTTGCATAAAATTATCCAAATAGATTCTATTTATATATATATATATATATATATTTTCAAACATTGTGATTTGTTCCAAAACAAAATAAATCAATATTTAATTTTATATATAATGTAAAATGAAAATGAGACAAGACAATATATTTGATGAGACAAGCTTATATATTTTTGAAAATTAAATTCCATTGTAAAATGTACCTTGCTCTTTATTTCTTCTGCAAAACCAGGTGTATCTGTGTCAGGTGGAAATGATACTGTCACATTTATATTGTAAGCTTTAACCTGAAATTAATAATATAGATAACTCGTGATTTTAGATAAAATAATGTTCTAAATTTAGTTTGCTGATGCATTTTATAATATTTGATAAACTATTTTCAGAAATAAATAATAAATTAGTAATATTTAACATTAACATTTTGGCACCAATTTTTTTAGTCTAATTCAACAGGGAAAAAAAGCAACTTTTACATTTTTTTTAAACTATAAAATAAATACAAAAAATTATTCCATTACATTTTGAAATACTTGCTGATTGTGAAAAATAATTCATGAAATTGTGATACCAAGCTTTACTTTATGCTATTTGACACACAACAATAGTTTTAGAGGATAAAAATATATAACAGTTTGAAATAAAAAAAATAATAATACAAATTTATTGACAAATTAATAAACAAGGGTGCAAAAATATATATGAAGCATTTTTAAGAATTAATTAACAATTATATTTTAAATGCAAAATCAAAGAAATTATAACAATGGATTATTTGGATACTAACTTCCATTTGTAAAGCTTCTGCTGCTCCAAAAATGGCAAACTTTGATCCTGAATATGCAGTATATCCATATATTCCAACCAATCCAGCCATTGATGAGACAAAAGCAATGTGCCCGTGTTTGCGTTCTTTCATGAGTGGTACAACTGCTTGTGTCATATTCATACTTCCCAGAAAGTTAATATTTAACATTTTCTAAAAATAAAAATAACACAATTATATCATCATGAGTATTTCAAATATGCTTTGTAATGCTTTTGTTCATTAAAAGGATTTATTGGAAAACTTCAAAACAAAAATTACCAAAAATAAATTTTACATGAAATTATCCAAAAAAGAAACAATATTAATGTCATATTATACAATAAAAAAAATTCACTCTTTTAGAATATATAGAAATATAAAATTAGTTAACATTTAGTATATTTAAAATGAGTTATTTTAAACTTTCTATGCTACTGCATTTATTTATTATTATTATTTATTTTTTTTTTTTTTGCTAAATGATAGGAAACTTATTAAAATTCCTGTTAAAAATACATTTATTTCATTAATATAATATTCATATTATCATATATGAATTATAATTCTTATAGAGAATTTTTTAATATTAGCAAAAATTGACAAATTAAATACATACTTTAAAGTCTTCAAGAGAAGTATCCTCAAAACGACTACAAAGTGATGTTCCAGCACAATTTATTAATATTGTAATTGGCCCAGCTTGATTTTCAGCCTGAAAAAAAATGTAATACTAATAAATGCATAGCTTTAGATGTGCAAAGCTGTTTAAAAAAAATGCATTCCTCAATATTATATGAATTAATAAAAATCTCTAAATGTTCAGCAGATGTTATCTGATTAAAATATTTTTTGAATATATTTAGAAATATCAAAGCATTACATTTTATTTTTAAACGCATGAACTGCATAACATCCACATAATAATAATAATAATATTGATATATTGATTTTATATTTTGTTAAAATAAATGACTTACTAATTAAGTAAATATATTTATAAATACTAATTTAAAAAATCTTTCAAACCTCTTTGAAAATTTTTATATTGTTAAGTTTTCTTTCTTTAACAAATATGTTGCATTAAAAAAAAAAAAGTTTAATCGTATCATACTAGTCAAATTGAATTAATCTAATTAACAATTGTTATAAAAAAATTTTATATCTTTATTTGCACAATTAATTGATGACAATATTACATGTTCCATTGTTTTAAAGCATAACTTTTTGTGCTTTTATATTTTCTTTCCATTATTGTTATTAAAATAGGAAAAAAGTATGATCAAACTATATTAGCAAATGACATAATATGAATAATTAAAGGCATTAGTTGTTGATGAAAACTAGTTAAGAATGAAGAAAAATTATCAGAGAAACTCTGCCTTAAAAACTTATGAAATTTGTTTGTTTTTTTCTTTCAAATTGTAAATTTATAAATATTAAGTCAAAATATTTTTATAAATAAAATGATAAAAATATATTTCTCCATATTTGTGTATGTGGATGCGGAAAAAAAAAAATATAGACAGTTTTTTTTTTTTTTTTTTTTTTTTGCAAGGACACATATTTAAAGTGAGGCAAACAGATGAATAAGCACAGAGCAGTATGTGGCATAAAAAGCATGGTATAGCAAGTTGAAAAGGAGATACGGAAGATGATTAATTATAAATATTTTAATTTTAAATACCAATAAATGTAAAAAATCCCCTAGAAATACTTAATATTGATCTCTAGATGATGATTATTAAGGTACCTGTAAAAAGTATTGAATATATCACAAGACTTATAGAAATCAAACATATATGTTGTAATTTCACTAAAGAAAACTAATATATATATATATATATATATATATAATATTATTTAAAATCAACTTTAAATAACAATAATAATTAACAAATTAAAAATATTTTAACTTTAAAACATAAGACAAAGTATGAACGTTAACAGAAAGCTTGTAATATTTTAATAAATCTACTTTTAAATTATAATGTTTAAATAATTAATTCAGCTGCATTTTATTAGTTAATGTTAAATATTAAATAAAAGTTACAAATTACTTCAAGAATAAATATAATTACAAATTCATCATACTTCTTTTACTAAATCCCTTAAGCTGGAATCCTCAGCTACATCTGCAGAAAATGTTAAAACTTTCTGTAAATATTAGAAGAAATTAAAAATACCAGTATTTATAAAAGAAGAAAAATGTAAATAAGAATTCAATCATAAAAAGTTTCCTTTTAATTCAACACAATAAAAAAATAATATAAATAAATATCTTTGAAAAAAAAACATTAATTCAAACTATCAAAGTTTAATATAAAAAAATTAAAGTTTTTTTTAGAATTACACTATTTATTATTATCATTATTATGATTATCATTTTTTTTTGTAAGAAAAAATTAAAGGATTTTTTTTTTTTTTTTTTTTTTTTTTTTTTTTTTTTTACATTTGGCAGAAATCTGTTTAAAAAAAATGGGATATAATAGTACTCTTATGTAATTTAAACAAATATTTAATTAAAACACTTTTAAAATAAAAATAATAGATGCACTTTAGAATTCTCCCTGGACTAAATTATCTTCTCTAAATCTAGATGCAAGTAATTCTGTCTTAATTTTGGATAGCTCTAAATGTTTAATAAGGTTATTCAGTTCTTGTTGCAAATATAACATGATTATTATTTTCAGCACTTAACTTAGAAAAATATAGAACAGTACATAAAATTGATTCTTTATCTTCCTCTGGATCAATGAAAAATTCATTTGGAGATTTGTAATGGGAAATCCTTCACTATGGGGAATTAATATTATAGAAGATGGTATATTTGGGTGCTGCACTTTAGATTTTTTTTTTTCCTTAATTCCTCCTCAAACACATTGTACCATACAGAAGCAACATTATTTTACATGATTACTTTTTCCCCTCCAAATCATAAGAATCATAAATGATATTATCATTTTGCCTCATAGCCCCATGAAAATTTCCCTTCACCAAAAATTCCCACATAAACGTAGTGTCCAAAGCTGTGTTTCTGTATCTTTTAAACAACAATCAATTGAATATTTTTACAATTACTTTTGTGTTAAAACAAGTGTGTGTTCAGTGTTCAATACCTCAAAATTAGTAAAAAATCAATATTTTCATGTTTAATTTGTATGTTGCAGTATGTAATTTAAATTATTTTCTCAAATTTTAAACATAAAGAAATAATACCTGCTCAGCATTGATGACAGCAGAATTAATTTTATCTTTTGCTGCATTTAATCTTTCCTAATAAAAGGAGAAATTTTAATTATTTTAAATGTCTTTCTTATTTAAATATACATACAAATATTTTCAAACTGATACAGAAATATATACATATTCCAATGAATTAATTACAGTAATGAAATATAAATGATCACTGTCAAAAATTTAACAGCAATGACATGCCTGTAGCATTTTTCTACCTTCTTTTTCTCACTTATTATACTTATGTAAATATTTCCATTTTTGCATTTATTTTCCTTGCATATCATAACAGAATGATTTGGGTATTTTTCTGTTACTTGGAACAGCTTCTCATCAAATAATTGCTAAGAATTTTAACATTTTTTTAGTGAAGTGTACAAGATATCCATTGTTTTTCACTACAAATGAGTAAATATATAATTCATTTAAAATTGTAGAAATTAAATGAAAAGCAGTTTAAGATCTATTCACATGAGTAAATTGCTAACATACATGAGTACAGCTAACATATTCTTTATTAAATATGTTAGCTGTATACTGTCACAGTGGGTTGTTGACAGTTATGTCGGGAAACTAGAAAATGTTTTCTTCAACGACAGCCATTAACATCGCAGATGAAATGGTATTTTTATATTATTAAAAGCATTTAAGAATTATAAATTTAAACATTTATTTCATTATTAAGAAAATTTTTCAACAACAAACTGTTAATGTTTAATACAATTTTGAGGATCAAGGAACCAGATGTCAACTTGAATGGTTGACGAATGGCACAATAATAAAGGTTCATGTTCAACAAATGTTTTCATGTTCAACAAATGTTGGCTAACATTTAAATAAATTTGGATGGTTTTATGAATTGCTATTTATATTAAAAATGGAAAATATTTTCAACAATTTTGTAAAAAAAAAATAATAATTTTATACCTTTTGTACACATTCAAATTTTATGATATTGTTTTCAGAATAAAGTAATTTAATTTCGTATTGTATAGCAATTTTCCCATTATTCCTATTCACAATTATTCTTTGCTATTATTTTTCATTTCATGTGTTATATATTATAATTTTTTTATTATTTTGCTTGATTTTGTAATAAAAAAAGTTCTGATTTTATAATTGGTGATATATTTACAAAATGGAAAAAATAGTTCAGCTAATAGAAAAGTACTTTACTTTATCTAACTTGTGTTAATGAGTTATACATGGACTAGATTAAATATCAATGGCATACTCATGTACTTTTAAAAAACTATTATTCAAAATAATATTCAGATTTTTATTTTTGTACTTCAATAAAATATATATAACAAAAAAATATTAAATATCTTTTAAGGAAAATCAACAATTTCACATTTTTAATTAGAATTTTACATCACCTTAAAATAATTGAACTTTTTAAGATTAGAAAAACTACTAAGTGAAAGAAAATATTTATAGGCACTCTTATCAAGAGGAAAAAAAATAATAAAGTGTATAAAAAAAACTATTAAGGTTACACATAGAATTTACAATTACTTATTAATTAATCTAAAATCAATTAATGCAGCCAAACTTTTTTTATGGTGACAATTTCAATTATTTTGATATTTAACTACTAATAATTTCTTATATGCTAATTAGACTTTCATTTATAAGAAATTACAATTTTTATTCTAAAATTTCTAATTCATTTCCGTAGTTTCTTATTATTCATGTTTCCGTAGTTTTTTTTTGTTTTTTTTCAATCAATTTGGTTTGAAATCACAAATCAGGATTTAACAAATAACCTTTATGATTATATACAGTAGAGAAATACAAATTTTTTTTAAAAATTCTAATTTTATGATTAAAATTAAAACTTATCATTATTTTTCAAGTATCATTGTAATCAGCCATTATTACATTCCAATTCAATTAATTATGTTTAACAATGATAAAATTTTGAATGCTTTAATTTTGAATTAAAATATCCTGTTACTATATATTGCTAATATAACCTCAATTGAATAAAACCTCAAAACTATTAATATTTAAGAATGTCTTGCTAAATAGACACAAAGAAGTAAAGTTTGAGTAATACTGCATTATTAAAGTAAATTTTTGAGAAGATTATAGTATGATATATGATTTTATAATAGTCAATGCATGCAACTGTTTAATGTTGTGAGATAATAGTTTGATATATAAAAACATACTTGCGATCTTGAAATTATTGTTACATTAGCACCCATTTTTGCAGCTTGAAGTGCAATTGCTAATCCAATACCACTCGAACCCCCAGTAATCTAAAAAAATAATATCTAATATCATGCACTTAACTAATGAAAGAGTTATAATGGAAACAACATGAAAATCTGCGAATCAACAAACCTAAACACATTATGCTTATATAAGTTGGTATATCTTTTCATTTATGCAAATGACAGAAATAAAATATTTATTAGTTCTTAAAAAAACTTATTTATTTGAAATATAGGTAAACCAACAATTTAGATAACAAAATTTTTCGAAGGATAATGGAAGGAATCTCCAAATACTACCGTCTGCATATTTCTAAATTGGATGTTACAATTTCAAATTAATTAATGAGCTAAATTTGGCGACTTTAAAAATCTCGTCAGGAACGTGGATTAAAATAGAGTTTACAATTAATTTTATTACTAAACCATATTTAAAATAAATTACCACACAATGTTCATTTTTCAAGTTGAAATTCCTTTGCTTTCGGAAAAATATATAGAAAACAACGCATATGAATACTAATGAAAAATAAATCATTTTATTATATTTAAAATTAATAAAAAATTATCTAGTAATTGATTTCCTGTTTCACTCGAAGTAGAGATAAAATATTTCAATTAAAAGATCCTGTCACTTAAACTACACATTAAATAATTGTCATTTATGCTCTTATTTTATAAAAAATATTTTTTATTTATTCATTTATAAATAATTCACGATTAGTTCATTGAAAAAAACTTTAGTGAATTTGAGTACAAAAAGTTTCGAAATCCACAGAATTGCTGAACCAGAATTATAAGCGAAAGATAACAGTTCTGGTTTCGTAACAGTTAAGTTTAAATTTCGTCTCCTCAAATTATTCTTTTTGCATTTAATAAATTGTTTTGTTTTTAAAAAGGTCTTTGAAAAGAAATATTACATAAATTCTGATTTTTTTAGAATAATATTTCTAACACAAAAATATTTGTTCAGTCAAATATATCGATATTATGAGAGTTTTACTATAGCTAAACTCGTCTTTGTTTATCGTTTCAAAGTGTATGCATTCCGTTCCGACTTTTCGTAATGCTGAAGTTTCAAGAATTAATGATATTTCTTCATTACGGGTATTATAGTACCCTTCATTATGTATGTAGAATGACTATGAAATTAAAAGAAATTTATAAGTAAATTTAACACCAGGAATTCAAGTCAAACATCATCACATTTTTCACATCAGGATGGGTATGAATTTTCACAGTAAAACCGGGACCATGGTGACTTTAAGTAATTCAAATAAGACTGCATGCCGAAATAATCCACACCAAGAATTTAATCATGGTCTGGTTATGAGCAATGAACCGCTTCATGATGACCAAATATTTGAAGTGCGAATTGATAAAAAAGTAAGACAACAACAATCCTTAAAAATCGCTGCCTTCATATTTCATTCATAAAGTCAAAGAAACATATATAATAATTTAAAATGTTTGAAACAATTTTTCAATAAATAAACTGAAAAAAATGTTATATTTACACTGATATTTGCTATAAATTAGAAATATTAATAAAAAAAATAATGGAATAATAAAAAATAAGTTTTGAGCTGTGAGAATAAAATTATGCAACTTCTGACACTTTTTCTTTTTATTCATATTTTTTATACATTTATTAAAAATATTAATGAGTGAATTTTTTATTAAGTTTATTAATCATTTGTATAAAAGAAATAGGGATCAATTTATTTCAAATATTTTTTCCTTGCTTTATTCTACTTTCATTATGATTATTCATGCTGCATTAGACATAATTAATTTAATTTTAATTAAATTACTTAATTTTTTGTTATATTAATTGAAATAATTAGTCTTGTGATGTGATATTCTTGAAACGAAATGTGGAGTCAAATAAATGAGTTAGTAGTCTTTTGATGAATTTTTTTACTGAAAAATAAAAGAAGAAAATAATTTGAAACAATAATTTCATTATGATAAAGTATCCTATAATAATATTGTAACCCTTTTTTTCCTTCAAATTTTAACTCCCAGTTTTTAATTTTGATTAATATCTATTTAGGTACCAACATGGAGTGGTTCGATAGAAATTGGAGTAACCAGTTTAGACCCATCTTACTTAGACTTTCCCTCTAGTGCCACCAATTTGCGAGAAGGATCGTGGGTTATGTCTGGGACATCCATTTTAGAAGATGGCAAATCTTACTTGGAAGATTATGGACATGATTTAGATGAACTATCTGAAGGTGATACAGTTGGTGTGATGCGATCATCAAATGGTGAACTTCATTTTTTTGTGAATGGTGTTGACCAAGGAATATCTGCTCATCAAGTTACTGGGGCAGTATATGCTGTGGTTGACATGTATGGAAAATGTGCTCAAGTTACTATAGTTGATCATGAAGATGAAAGTATATATATTTTTTTTAGTTTATTGTTTTTATTTTGTTAATGCTTTCTTTGATTGATAAGTGCATAATTATATCATTCACAAATGAGAATAACAGTATTGTCATTTTCTGAAGAACAATTTATAGCCAGGAATTCAAATTTATATCCATTTGAGGAGTCTTTCTGCATGAAAATTAATTATAATTGACTTAATGAATAATGACTCTTAAAAATTGTTACAATAAATAAAAATAGTTCTATTAATGCATTCTTTATATATTGCTATTAATCAAAAACTTTAATATTTCGTAAATAATAATGAAATTTAAAAAATTTTAGTTAGCTGTATCATATTTAATTCTTATGTTAATAAATTTCCTATATGAAATTCATATTTTAATTTTTGTAATTTGCTAATTAAGTAGAACAAAATTGATGCATCAATTTTTGGGAATTTTTAAACTTGCAGGTTTTCAAAATATGACTTGATTTTATTTATATAATAATATTATTTAGAAAATTAAACTAACATGAATTCACTGTAAATAATTATAATGTTCCTTTAAAAAAAAAGTGATTTTAAAACTATAAAGAAAAACATTAAGCTGATCATTGTTGTGTCATTACTTGTCATCTGATATTTTATTTTATTCTTAATTTATTTACATTTTTGTTATTTTTAGAAAGGATTATGTGTTACTGTGAAATTAATTTTTTTATTTTCATTGAAGTTATGTGTTTGGAAAATTTTTGTTAACATTTGAAATTAATTTAAGTATATTTTTATAAATGTTCATTTACAAAATTTCTGTCAACAAATTTTGTGTTTTTAACTAGTAGAGAAATCAGTTATATGTTTTAATGGATTTTGTAAAAAAAGACTTACAACTTATTGAAGAATATTACCTAACATTTAATTTTTTTTTTTCTTGTCTCAACTTAACATCAATACACTATTAAATTACATTGCATTTTTTTTTTTTTTTTTGTAATTTAACATGCAACTTTTTTTAAACTTGAAGTTTTTGTTATATGAGTTATTTTATTCATGACAAGCTTGTAATCAGTAATTTGATTATCATATTAAATTCAATTGATTTTGTTCAATTTATAATTTGGTAACTCATTTAATAAGTATTTTTTATGAAAATTTTTTTAGAATCAAATTTTATACGTGTTGCTGACAAGCTGCATTTTCATGAACATTGTGGTACTATGGTGAAACTTTCTAATTGTAATCGTACTGCTGAAAGGAGAAAACCTGTTGATGAATTCAATAATGGAGTTGTAATGACTCATAGAGCTCTTATAGATGATGAATTATTTGAAGTAAACAAAAATTACTTTCATCATAAATAAATCTATGTTTTAATATTTCATATTGTATTTTATAATATTTGTTTATTTACATATCATCTTTACATTTAGTAGGGTGTAAATGAACAAAAGCTTTTCGAAGCTTAGCATAATTTTTTTTAATTTAATAAAGAATTCTTAATAATGTTGAATTTATTTGCATATAAAAGTTTTAATTTTTTATAATATAAGTAGCAATGTATATATTAAATTAATTCTGGAATTGGATATTAGGGTTTAACTCTCCTGGAACTCCATAACTGCAACTATCTTCGCATGTGTATGCATATAAAAAATATATCAATCTTATACTTTTATAAATTGCTAAGTGAAAAAAGTGCTTCACTTTTAATTTCTGTTTTCTAATTTTTTTTATGTAAATATTTCATTAGATAAGAATTGATGAACTTGTAAATAAATGGTCTGGTTCTATAGAAATGGGAGTAACCACACACAATCCTGATACTCTTGACTTTCCCGCTACTATGACTAACATGCGTTCAGGTTTGTAAATTTAGGTAATTTAATAATAATAAAAGGCATTTATGTGAACATCATCATTAGAGTTTACTTCATAAATATTGAAAATAAATTCAAAATAGCATTTTACAAAATACAAGCTTTTATTTAATTAATTAGTTAGTTTTGAAAGGTTTATTTAAACATTAAATTTCTCTATGCATAAGTGTTTTTAAATTTATTTAAAATGATAGGTACCATTATGATGAGTGGATGTGGAATTTTAACAAATGGAAAGGGAAGTCGAAGAGAATATGGAGAGTATAATTTGGATGAATTACATGTAAATATATATTTTTTCTCTTTTTATTTAATATCCATTTAAAAATAAAAATTTAATACAGAAAAAAATGTTAACAAGATGATATGAATGCTATATAGTTTATTTTTGGATACAATTTGTGTTCATAATTTGCCTTTTTATCAATTCCTTTCTTTCAATCATAGATGCTATTACTTCTAATTTATATCCAAAGAGCTTCCTATTTTTTTTTTTTTTTTTTAAATAGTTTTCCATTCTTTGGATCAGAAAACAAAATTGTATGATTTTAAAAAACCTAGAGAAAAATCTCTAATTTTTTATCTCAAAAATATAAGGAATAAGTCATATAAGAAATAATTTTAGCAATTTCAAAGTTATTTTCATATTAGAAATAATAGTTCTCTCGATTAGTAATAATCAGTTCTCATGATTTTTTAAAATCATAAATTTTAGAAAATGCTTTTTTAAAGCATCTATGTAATAGGCATTGTTAAAAAGGAAAATTATTAAATTAATTAAGTGCATTAAATTAATTGCATATTATTTAAATGCATTTTATTTTATTTTTTTAACTTAATTAATTATTTTTTTAACATTTTATTAGAACTTAATAATATTCTTCAAAATTTATATTAGCAAAAAAAATTTAATTAATATTTTTTTTATTTTTCCAGCTTGCATCTTTTTTTAAGTTTTCCAATTTCTCTGTTATTTTAAATTTTTAAAATTAAGTATTCACCAATGTTATCACTTTTTGAATTGCAGGTTTTTACATTTTGGGGGGTGACATATTTTAAGCATTCATTAGTTTATATTAAAGTATTCATTATTTATTGTTTTGAATTTAAATTATTTATTTATGTTTGTAGCTAAAGTCACATGAATTTTTCAAAAATTAATGTAAATTTTATTAGTGATGAATAATAACTTTTATTTTTTTTTTTAATATTAAAGGAGGGTGACAGAATCGGTCTTGTTCGAAAATCAAATAAAAGTCTAAACTATTACATAAACGGATTTGATCAAGGAATTGCTGCTGAAAATGTGCCTGATGTTTTGTATGGTGTTGTGGACTTGTATGGGATGACTGTAAAAGTGAGCATTACAGATAATTACAAACCAACTTTAAATAAGCCTGATCAAGAAAATTGCACTGCTGCAGTAGAACTGAGGAATAAACCTTTATGTAAGAATAAGCTTTTAATGAAATTAATTATATTAATTAATATGTTAACTGCATATATTTTTCATTTTAAATCTAAGAAATAGATTCAATTTTGTGATTTTTATAAAATTCTTTAATAATTCATTAAATGTTATTAAAAGTGATTCTTCATGTCTAAATCTAATTTAAATATAAAATGTATCAATTCTTTAAATATCCCTGAATTGTCTTTTTTCATCCTTTCCCTATAAAGGAGTTTCAAAGTTTCCACTGTTGTTTATGTTATAAAATGTTATATTTGTAATTTTTATGTGAAATTTAAATTTCATTAATTATGCAATAATTAAATTTTGCACTGTTCTGTTAGGCCTTTTATCTCTTAAGACAATGGTATTTAGTTGTGATATTTTAATTTTGAAATGTATTAGTCTCCTAAATTGGAAATTTCAAAATGTATAAACATGAACAACATAATTTTTTAAACTTTGAACTCAATATTTTTGACTTTCAACTGTATGCAGATTTTCTTAAAATTTGTGTTCTTATTAGTATTATGCATATTATTAATTTTTTTAACAAATAAAGTAATACCTTCCTAATATTCAAAATTAAATAACTTTAGGCCAAAGAATTGGATTACGATATGATGATTTGTTATTTCATTACAATTGTGGACTTCATGTTCGTGTAACAAATGGTGGACGGACCGCATTTAGACCTAAGTTAGTATATAAAAATATTTATTATAATCTTTTCTCAAAAATTATCATTTTTGTGTTCTTCAGAGCTACAATTTATGAGTTATGTTTTACAGATTAGAGAATCTGAATTTGTATGCCATTTAGTGGTATATAGAAATATTAATGTATTTTTTAATTGTGTGGCTGCAAACCATAATATCAATTTTACAATTTCTGAATTTGAGTTAAGTTACAGTAGTTGAGTTAATAAAGTAAAATTATATAAATATTCCATTTTAAATAATTCTGCTCTGAATAAATTTATATTGATATTTCCACTTAATTAGAACTTAATAATTACAGAATTGTGCTATAAAATAGGATTGTTTCTTGCTCATTTAAAAAAAAAAATTCTATTTTTTTAATGTCCATATGTTTTTTGAGAAATGATAAAAGTAGGGAGGATCTTGAGATGATTGTTAGAATAGCCAAAATGTTTATAAAAAATATTATGTTATATGTAGTAATTGTGGTCTTGTTCATTATTAAATTAAGTTTATATGGATAGTATTTGAAATGTACATTACTACAAACAGCAACCCCCCCCCTGCCATGAGATTTGTATTATCAAGCATTGGAACTATCAGATGTCCATGTTTCTTCACTATCAGTTCCATTTCCTTGATGGATTTTATTTAATCTTCTAAGCTAAATTTTAATGTAACATTTGCAGTTTGATTTTCTGGAATAAAAAATTCTGTAAAGCATTAAAATATTTCTTCATTCAACACACACTATAGTACATAGGAAAGGAAGCTTTCTAATTTTATATCTTTATCACCACATGATATATTTGTAGTAGACTGTCATTTAGAATAGTCATAGAAGCAGCTTTAAATACTGCTGTTTCTAAGTGATTTTTCAGATCTGAATCTGAAATTAGATATAAAATATATCAACCCTTTAAATATCCCTGGATTTACTGATTTGTCTTTTCTTATCCTTTCCCTATAATGGAGTTTCAAAGTTTTCGCAAAAGTTTATACAGTCTATTATTTATGTATAAAATTTCACTGGATTTTTTTTTTATTTTTTTTTTTAACTTGATGCTTTGCTTATTGATTGAACATTTGTATGGCTTACTAAGTCTCTCCTTGATATTTAAGTTTCCTTAAAATGAAATTGTGCATTTCAATGCAAAACACATTTTCAGTGTACCTTCATTAATTTATGTTTTTTTAGTTTTTGTTTTTATTTTGTTAATATATTTGAAATTGTCTTTTGTTCATGTTACATCACCTCTGAACAACAAACATTGGTGACAAAATAAAGCATTTTTTTAATATTATGGCGGCAAATCCAACTATTTTGTTCATATTGTTTAGAATTCAAGCTAAAAATATACTTGTTATTATTTCCTAGCTGAGATATCAGATGTTGAATGTCCTTTTTCTTAACCATAACTTTCTCATTGAGAGAGATAGCTGTCAAAACTTAAGCTGTTGAGGTTCGTGTACATTCACAGAATTTATATTTGAGTGTGCTAGTAAACTGTAGTTAAATTGTTTAATTTTTCTTAAATTTAAAAAAATTAGGAAATAAATAGAATGTTTGGATGCACATTATTCATTTGACTCTACACTTTATTTCATTGAAGAATACGATATAAAAATTTACACATAATCCACTCTAAATCAAAAAGAAATACTTTTTCTGCACAACAGTGTTATCACTGCATAAGCAACAGCTCTCTTTCTGCCTATCATGCAGCTTCTTCTAAAACGTGTTCATGCACTTATCACACAAGCTGGGTGTGTCATTGAAATTGTGAAGCTCTGTATTTCCATTCAAGGCTTTTTGTAATTTTTTCATAAAGTAGGGAATGGCTACTGATATTATGCTTAAAGGTTATGTAATGCACAATTATAAAGAAAGATTTATTGCATTGAATATCAATAATATTGAAAAAAAACAATGGGTGATACAGTTCTGTATTGCTCATACATGAGCCACTATTGGTCATTTTATAATCCACACAGAAACTCTAAGGATTATTTGCAAATTATAATCAGTAATCTACTCTACTTAAGATTTTTTTATGAATTATAAATAGAAATAAATAAGTAGGAACATTACTATGCATAAATATAATTACACTTCAAACTAAATTATCATTTTTTTTCCTCCTGTTAAAATTTTTTTATATAATTTTAATGTTTATAATATTAATAATGTTTAATTTTTTTCTAACATTTAATATATTTTCTGTAGTTGCTTGGATGACTTCAACAATGCTGTAGTTATAACAAATAGACCTTTAAAACATGGAGAAATATTTGAAGTTCTCCTTGAACAAGTTGTTATGAAATGGGAGGGCACTATTGAGGTTGGTGTCACTATTCATTCTGCTGAAGAGCTTAAATTTCCTTCAACTATGACAGTTGTCCGATCTGGAACTTGGATGATGACAAGAAATGGTGTCATGTACAATGGTTCAACAATAACAGATGATTATGGTTATGATCTTGATAAGTTAAAGGTATTGTATTTTATATGTTATTTTCAGCTTTAATCGGAAAAATATTTTTGTTGCAACTAGTCATGATATGCTTGTATCAATATAATCATTGAAACATATATATATATTTAATGCTTATGCTGTTTTATGTTTATGTATGTTTGTATCTATCTTAATATTACTTTTTATCAGGTAAATTAATGGTACTTAGATTTAGATATAAATTACTGCTATTATTATATCATTATGATATCACTTAATCTATTACAGGCTGGAGACAAAGTGGGTTTAATAGTTTATGAAGATGCAAGTCTACATTTTTTTGTGAATGGAGTTGATCAAGGTTTAGCAGCTTCTAATATTCCAAATAATGTATATGGTGTTATTGATCTATATGGACAAGCTGTGAAAGCATCTATAGTAGGTTCATCAGGTAAGTAATCTTTACTTGTTAATGTTTTCTGATTTGTAACATTTAAAAAATTATGTTACAATGAGTATTGTAATGTGATATGATTTTATTTATCTTCTAGAATCTCCTGTGTTTTATGAAGATGTTAATTCACCAACTGCTACTAACTATTTGGAGGATCTGCAAATGAGGTGAGTTCCCCCCCTAATGTGTAATATCTAATGTTTTAATACTTTAAGTATTTTTTATTTTTTCAAAATAATCAATGTTTATTAATAATGTAAATTTTGTACTTTAAAACTATAATGCTTTAAGTAGCCTGATTTTTTCTTTATTTTCTTCCTTTAAAATTTGTAGTACATCAGAAGTTAACAGCTCTTGATCTGTTTACATTTTTTAATAAGGCTCTTTTATCTATATACAATGATATTTTCCAGCCAATCATCTTCAATTGGAGGAAGAAAGAGCTCTCAAGCAGGAAAAGAAACAGAACATGCCAATGAAATATCAAAACCTCGTACCAATTATAACCCCCATTCAATATATTTTGATGATGATGATAGCTTAGAAGAATTCTCAAATGATGACAGAAGTAAGAAAAAATTATGCTGTTAAAAATAAGTTTTAATAAATACTATTAATATCTTGCCATTTTAATTTCGATATGGAATATTAATATCTTCTGTTTCACTTAAAGTACTTACTGAAAAATGGTGTATGCATTAATTATATGTTAAAGCTATACCCTCAAGAGCCAAAATATTATGACCACCTGTCAATAACGAGTTGGCCCACCCTTGGCACGCAACACAGCTTCAACCCGCCTTGGCATGGATTAATACCACCATTTAATAACAGTTAAATACCACTTCCACCTGATCACGTGCCTTCCACATCATCCAGGCGAGTTCATTGCAAAATGTAGGAGTGGTCATAATGTTTTGGCTCTTGAATGTATATATATATATATATGTGTGTAATTTAGTGATATTACTTGTCAAATATCATTCATCAGAAATTATGCTGTTTATAAGCTAATGGCATTGTATGACATCTAATTCACTGATATTATTTGTCAAATATTACTTATTAGAAATTGTAGAGAACTTATTATCTATAAGATAGTTTATCAAATTTGACAGGAAAAGACACATGATTCCACATTATATAATTATTTATTAAAATTAGATATTTCGAAAACCCTTTTTAAGATATTAATTAATTAAAAACAAGTATGAAATGTTTTTAACATCTTACCTAATTTCTACTGAGGTATGGACTAGATTATTAACCAAAGATAAAGTATCATCTTTATGGTACATCTAAAAATCAATAATACATAATTAATATTTTTAATGTTTAAAATATTGGCTCTTGAGTGTATAAATTATTATTACAGTAAATACATGTAAAGTTACCAATAAAATATTATTCAATGAGGTGATTGATTGATTCAATTAAAATATTATTCAAATTATATCCATAATTCTAAAGAGTGATTCATTTTTTTAATTCAAAATTTATAAATTTTGTATTGTGTGAACTAGATAATTATCATTTATTAAGTGAAAACAGTTTAAATACTTTCACTTTGAATATTTTATGTTTAAATTCCGTATTCATAATTCACAAAAAATAATATATCATTATTTTAATAGTCTAATATCATTAGTTTTTAAGCAGAGTGAATTTAAATAACTTTTAGTTAGTGTGTGAATCAAAATTATGCTTTTAAACATATCATCATTTATTACAAATATATTTTTATAATAAAGAATAATATATATATTTTTCTGTATATGAAATAACTCTAAACTACTCTTTTAGTCATTAAAAATTCGTGTAATATTTTTTCTAAAAATTATAATTTTTGAATTATTTGATAAATTAAAAGAATGTATTGGTAATTTTATTTTTTATTGCAAAATTTACCTAATTATTTAGATTGACCTTAAATTAATATATTAATTAAATTTACTTATTAAATAACCCTTTTTATTTTAATATTCATTATGATTATTATTAGAATTCTACTAATTTTATCATGTAATTTTTAATTATGTAAATACTACTTTGCACAAATTCTTAAAATTTAAAATCTTAAATCTTAAAATTTTTAAATGCTGCTTATGAATAAATTTATTTATGACTGTTTTTTGTTTGCAGTTGAACCTCCTTTTTCCTTCTATTCAGTCAGAGGGACTAACATTTCTTTAGATTATTTTGGTGTTCTTGCTACTAGAACTCGAGATTATGATCATGGCTTAGTTTTTAGCTTAAAATACTTGAAGAAAGACAATTTATATGAAGTAAGCATACACA
The DNA here is from genome assembly GCA_021605075.1 of Caerostris darwini. NCBI lineage: Eukaryota > Metazoa > Arthropoda > Arachnida > Araneae > Araneidae > Caerostris > Caerostris darwini. The sequence continues at coordinate 174,450 of BPLQ01014096.1, forward strand.
ATTTTGTAATTATCACATTTCTAATTTGTATATAAAGATTGGATTTCTCAACCAGTTAAGTGTTAATTTTTCTAATGTCCTTCACAAAAAAAGTTTTTAACTAGAATTGATTTTTATAGTTTAATTAAAATAAATCATTTATAATACTATTGTCACAACTTTTTGTGTTATTGCATTTTCATTCATTTTTGAAATAGAAATGAACTTAGCTAAATGCACAAAAACATGACAACAACCATTTTGTTTCTTAAATTTTGTATCTTTTGAACTTTTTTAGTTCAAGGTTAATTAGTGAAATGGTGTCTTTTCATATCAAGGTATTTATGTAGCAGTGGGTTTTATTTAGTTACTATCAAATTACAAATAAAAGAACAAATATTTCTTTAATAGCCTAAAGAAAATTTTCCGATTATAGTGTATATCAAACAGAAAAGCATTTCTTAAAAGCAAGCCATCTGTTTTAATAACTAATTACATTATTAATAGTTGATTAGTTTTGTGTTATGAATTATGTATATAGATTTACAAAATTTTATATGTTTTGATTTTAGTACAATTGATTAATTGCAACTAATCATATATTCCAAATACTTTCATTTTAAGTTAGAAAAAAATCACCATGTTTTGCTAGTATGAATTAAACTACATAAAGCATCATGATTATGTCAATAGTAATGATTTTATTCAGGATAAAAATAGTCTATGATAGTTAATGCTATTTAAAGATTGAGGGAGGGAATATGGCTGAGTTTTCTCTTGAATGGGATTAAAAAGTAAACAGTTGAGCATCGTTGATACAGAATATTTCTCTAGAATTAATTTTTGATTATCACTTAGCTGATTTTATTTACATTACTGTAATATATTAATTTTTTTTTAAATTTATTTATGTAAAATATTACAAGGTGGCGACAGAACCGAGAAATCAGGGAATTTTATCAATCTGGAAAAGTCTGGAAGATATCTAAAAGTCAGGCAAAATTGCCGACGAGAGCATTTCGCGGTAAACATGCATGCAAGCGGCGATTTTGTAGACAAACATATTTGGTGACTTGAATCGTTACCCATTTTACGGTAACCTTACATCCAGGTTTTTTTATGACAAGCGGTCCAGTTTATAATCTCATATTTAAACATGTCTTTCACTTGTGTGTGGGGTGTGTCTTTTAGTTGTGTTCTGTTTGTACTCATGTTATTTGCTTCAGCTGATTTAGAAAGCTAAGGATTTTAATGCTTTTAATAGTTAATTAATTATTATTTATTATGTATTGAGCTTAAATTCATTTCTTCAAAATAATTTTATAATCCTTTAGCATCTGCATTGATTGGTATTTGTTACTTATGTATCTAATTACTGAAAATTAAGTTTAATGAATTATTATTCATATTTATTTTAAGTGTATTAAGCCTAAATTATTTGATTGAATATCCTATAGCATATGCATTAACTGCATATTATTTTATTTGTGTGTTTAATTACTAATTCTGCTTTTCAATTGGGCTTCCATTATATGAATATGTAGAGAAGGAAAAACAAAATTTAAAGTTACAGTTTTGCTTTAAAAAAACACACATTCAGGGAGAAAAGTTATTAGTCATTTCATGATATATTGCTATTTCTTTTTATGAGTTTCTTAAAAAAGAAAAAATTGCTGAAATAAATCATGTAAATCCCTTAGTTTAAAGTTTTAATGAAATAAATGTTCTGCAATTATTTTAGTAAGAGTGGTTATCTTGTAATAATTTGAGAGTTTACTGTAATATACTGTTTTAATAGTTTTTGTAAGATATTCATTGTGTTTCATAAAAAAAAAAATTCACGTTAAATAACTGGTAAAAGTGTTTTTAATAAAGTATACTAGTATTGTACACATACAGTGATTCTGAGTAGGGAGAAAGCCAGGAAACTAATATCATTATTAGTCATAAGTTAAGGAAATTTTTTCTGCAGTTTCTGTAGCCACCATGTATTATCAATTTAGAGAGCAAATAAAATTTTTAAATATATCCTTATGTTTAGGTTAAAAAAATATTGGAACAGATATACTAATTTATGTTATTATTAAATATTTTACTTTAAAAGTTTTTATTTTCAGGTCCATGTATATACTACAAACACTATTTGGGGAGGTACCTTGAGATTTGGTGTTACTACTTATGAACCTGAAAATCAGACTGATTTGCCATCAAGTGCCTTGGGGCTTACGGATTGTGATACTTGGTTAATTTTAGATTCTCATTTGTATAAAAATGGTGAAGTTCTGAAAAGGAACTATGCATTATATCTTCCACATGTCACGGTTTGTAATTAATCTATTGTTAGTAAAAAATAAATTACTCTTTCAAAACTGAGTTGAAAAAGAAATGTTATTTGTTGGATTATTTAATAATGTGAATTTTTTTATAAATAGATAATTGCTTAAAATTATAAAATAATTAATTGCTCTATTTATTTTTTTTCTTTAATATTTTATTTTAATTCATATTTTACAATTTTTTGTTAAATTATTTTTGAAGCAACTGTTAAAACAAGTTGCAACTTTTTCTTTTGGTTGTTGAATTTTAATTAATCTTAATTTTATTTGTTTTAAATTTTTATAATTATGTTATCTTCTTTCTAAAATTTTTATTGTCAATCTTAAAGAGTATTATGTAGGACTTTTACAATAAATGTATTCAAAATTGTTTATATTTTACTTTGAATAATTTCTTCTCTCATTTTAACTCCTTTATTGTATCTTTTTACGTTTACTGTGTAAACTTTTTTTTACATAAATTGAAAGGACAAAAAAAAAAATCTTTTTATAATATATTTGTAATTGTAATCATATTTTCTAAAAAAATCATTTTTGAATTACTTCAGTAATTTTTTTCAGTTAACTACTCAGTCAGTAATTTGGTTAATTCTTAAAAAAATTACATTGTTTGTTTTGGTTTTTTAATTATGCTCTCACCATTGTTTATCCATTTAATCTTATCATTTCTATTTAAAAAGCAATAAAAAATTTTTTACTTAATATGATATTTATCAGTAAATGTTTGTATAAATTTGCTTGTAAAACCAGATTCCTTCTGCAATATAAGTATATTTGTATATAAAAATTTCATTTAATCATTGAATAAAAGATATTGTATCTTAACACAAATAATTAATAATTTATTCTTGTATATAAATTAAGTAAACAAATAATTAGTATCTTGTACTTCATTAACATTGCTTTTCTTTTTAGGCTGGAGACAGTGTTGGTATCAAAATTTTGAATGATAACAGTCTACATTTCTTCATCAATGGAGTTGATTTAGGAGTAGCTGAACTTAATATGCCAGAGGTATCTAGTTTGAAATAATACATTATTAGATTCATCTATGTAAAGAATTTTAATTTTTTTAATTAATTAATTTAATAAGTAGAATATGGAAATACAGGAGAATTTTTCTACCCTCCCCCCTTTTTTTTTTAATTTTAAAAAATATTTATAAATTTTTTTTTTTTCCTATGAAAGACTTAATTTTATCATTTAACTAGTTGCTTACCCAACATTGCCCAAACATTTATTTTTTTCAGACAGAAGAATGTAATGTGATTAAGTCTATAACTCTCAAAACTTATAAAAAAAAATTCATGAGACATTTTTGCAAACTTCATCAATATTTAATTTTGGTAAATTTTATTTGAAAAAAATATCAGTGTGAAGTTCAACAGAATTAAAAGGAAATCTTATTTGGGAATGCAAAATACTGATAGCATTTAAGAATTGTGGTTTGTCAAATTATAAAGAAAAGTTGTGAATAACTGCTTATAAATAAAATATTTAGAAATTAAATTATAAATGATCCTCTATAATAGAATATTTTAAACAAGAAAAAAAATATATAAAAAATGAACAGATAGAAAAATAATTAATGTAGATATCACATATTTCATTTAAATGTTTAATAAAAATTAATTATTTGTATGAATTGAGATGAAAATGCTTAATTTATATAATCTATCTGCTTAATTCTTAGAAAGAAAATGTAAAACAAAGGTTACTTCAACAGCAGATTTAAACATGAAATATTATTTCCATCAGAGATTTGGGAAATAATAGTGACTTTAGCTAGCTTAAATTACAAAGTCCCATAATTCCAGTATAAAATATTAAAGTTTTCTTCATTTGTTAATAATACTGTTAATTTTGACAGGCATTTGTTAGACTTGTCAAGTAAAGATTTATAAAGCTCAAAATTTTACACATCTTGGTACTGAAATAAACTAGAAAGAGGAAAGGTCAATTTGATTTTACAATGCAAGAATAATACCATGAAAAACTTAACAGTGGCATATTAAAAAAATTGCAATACTTGGAATCGCCTTCAGATTTATATCAATTGAAAAATTTGCATTTAGAATTATCAGTATCTTTGGATCTATACATTTATGAACAGTCATTCTTTAGAAATTGTATTAAATGCAAATTGAAGATAGTTTATTGATGTCAGTTTAAAATCATGCTAAAAATAAAACTATTAGTTATAAACTGGACATGCAAAAATTTTCTAATTAAATGCAAGCTTATTGCTCACACTAAATAAAATCTACAAGAAAAATTTATGAATAAATTGTTTTCTTTTATATAATAAAGTTTCAATTACAGTTATAACTTGTTAAAATAGTACTGAACTTTTCATATTCATAAAAAGACACTTATAGATATCAAACACTTTTTAAATATTTAGTGATGGAAAGTTTGGCTCTAATGATCAAAAATTTTGCAGATCCCTAGAATATGTACTTACAGTTACCTCTTGCTATACAGTTACCCCTTGCTATGTTATACATCACACTTTCAGTATATAAATCTTATTTTGTCTCCCAACAAGATGTATATACTAAAAGTAGAATATAACTATAATTTTATTTAATGTCTGTTAAAATTTTAATAATTACTGCTTAAAATTACACAATGATATGGGGAAATAAGAATTAATGTATTTAAACAATAAAATTACAGATCCAAAATTGTATTTGCATGTTGTATATTAACTTTTATTTATGTTATTTTCGTAACCAAAAATCTTTGTCCTATTTGTTTTAACTTTACAAAAAAAAAAAAAAAAAAAAAAATGTGTAAAATATTTGAATCAGCAATACAATAGCCAAGACTACTGTATTTGTAAATGTAATTTTGCATGCTTCTTTTATTGATTTGTTGATGAAGGACTTTTGATGTTATGATTCAAAGAAATAACTAAATGGGATACCAATAAAGTTACACTTGTATTATTTTTATCTTTTGGTTTTCTAAATCTAGGAATCTAGTTTATGGAGTAGTTAGTAGTTTAGTTCTACTAGTTTTAATGACTTCTTATCAAATACATATATATTGCTTGAATTGTAAGAAACATATTTTAATATATAGAAATTACGAATGGTGGCTGATATCTATGGTTCAGTTGAAAGTGTCATGGCACAAAATGGAGGAGCTTTTACTAATACAGATTCTAGAAATCAAGAAAAAAAATCTAATGTGGTAAGGATGTGATGTGTTTAATTTTTGTAATATCAATGTTTAATTAAATATATGTTAATTAACAGAAATTTTTTTTATTACTTTATATGCTTTAATTTAAAATTTTTGAACAATGTCTAGAGTTGGGAGTATGAAAAATTTATAAGTGCTAGCAAATGATGAGAAAATAGGGAATGTTGTTGATTATCAGGCTTGAACTAATAAAAAAAATAAAATTTACATAATGATGTAATGTTTTGTTTATTTTATTTTTATTAACATCATTCTAAGTTTTGCCAATTAGAAAAATGTTAATAAAAGTAAAGTAAAATAAAACAAATATTGCATCTTGAGCCCCATCCAGACGAGAGAATGAGTCTCATTCGCAAACCCTACAACTAGCTGTCACTCACAGCCAGAGATAACTTCAGTTGTTTTCCGTGATTAAACTGCGATGTTTGGAACGATGTGTGCTCCCTCCTGTGAGGGCTTTTTGATTGAAAACGTTTTTTAAATACATAAATTTCATCTCTTGGCACTTATGTAATACCAAAAAACAATCTGCTGATTCATAATTTATTTTTAAAAAAATATTTTACTTGACATCCATGCTATCAATGAAATAAAGAGCTTATCATTTGGTATAAAAGAGTTAATAAATTTTATTTTCTGTATCAGGACAATGCAGCTATGTATATATTATTTTTTTCTATAATGTTTTAATATATTAGAACTACTCAAATAAGGCTTCTTTCACTAATGACTTTTTGAATTCAATTTGTGTCATCATCTGTATTTGCATTATAAATCTATCATTAACCATTCAAAAAAGAAAAAACTGAAATAAAATTATTTTGATTCCAAAAGATGTTTTCAACTCAGCATCATTTGTGTACAGATTTAAATGAAATGTATACGTAGAGGAATAGAAATCATGTCAGTAAAGTCTTATATTTGAATTACTATTCCATTAATAAAATCTATAATATTCTGTATTTGAGAAAGTTCAAAAAACTGAAATTTCATGAAATAAGATATAGTTTTTTAGAATATTAAATTTTTTTTTTTTTAATTTTGACTTTTTAATTCCTACTCATTTAAATATCATTATTCTTTTTATAATTTCCAAATTCTCTTCAATTTGATGTTATTTTGGAATAAAATATTTTGATATTATTTTTATATATTGTGATTATATATAATCCCTTGAAATTAGATCTTTGACTTACTGAACACTATGTATAATTAAACTATTCTTTATAAATATGCATTATACTATTTACAGAAGTGGGGGTTAATCTTATTAAATTAGTTTATTGACTAAAAAGTATCTATATTTTAGTTAACAAATTCACCGTAGAATTATAAACAAGGCCATTTAATGATTTGAATATTGTAATTGTTCAACCATCTATTATCATTTCAAAATTAAATTAAACTACAGATCTCAAATATTGATATTTATTTATATATTATCCTTTATTTTATTTTTTTTTATGTTATACTGAACTAATATAAATTTTAAAACTATTTATTATATATTTTTGCTTCATGTCATTTTTATTTAAGAAAATATGTATAAATTATTTGTTATAATTGTTTATTTTTTCTTATCCCTTAGAGCTCTCAATTTATCTATGCACCATTCGCAATGATGGCTTTTCATGAAAACCATGGAAAAAATATTCTGTTATCAAATGAGAACTTAACTGCTTGTAGAACTGCTGGTTACAATCAGGGTATTGTGATAACTTACAAAGCTTTATTATGTGAAGAAATATTTCAAGTAATTAAAATATTTTATTAAATAAAAATCATTTCTCTGTAAAGCATATATTAAATGTCCATTATCTAGTAATAAGCTACCATCTTTTAAAATAGCTAAGAATAAAAAAACACATTTTTATTTTAAATAAGTTTTTGTAATTTTATTCAAAAGTTAAATTTATCATACAAGCATGCCAATATTTCCCATTTACCTAGAAGTATTCAACAATGTTTTAATTTTGTAATCAAATAAAAATTCTTTCAATTTTGAGAAATCAAAAAGTTACAAATTGAGTAATTTTGTCTTTATATTTGCATTATCTTGTTTTATATTTTTTTTAAAATAAGTAGGTATGCAATTTTTTTTTAGTGAAAGTAATTAAAGATATGTTACTTTTCGTAATTTGAATGAGTAAGAAAGTAATTCTGATTAGTAATTAAATTATGATGTAAATTTGATTCATTAATAATTGTCTCACTTGTTGGATTATAGATTTTGAAAGTTAACACCAGTGTTATTTCTTGTTCTATATATATTTTGTTAATGATATCACTGCATTTACTGTTTTACATGTGGAATGAAGTTATTTAAATGATAAAATCAATAAAAAGTGGCCTCTTGGGAGAAGGGGGAATTTTTTCTTTCTCAGAAAGATATTTTTTTTTTCAAACAAAAAAATTTATTTATCTTTCATGTATTTCGTTTTTTGGACAATAAAATTTTTTTTTTTAATTACAAATTGTCCAACTAGTAGCCATTTTTCCAGCTATTAATCATTGCGTGCATAGCTAGTAAATAAATCAACCTTATTTTTTAGCAGCAATTACTGCATTGAAAGATGTGTTTTCTCCTTATTTTCGTAGAATTTCCTTAAAACCATATTAGAATACACTGATTTGCCAATGTACTACTGATTTTTTTTTAATCCATAAAACTGCTAGCAAAAGAGTGGTTTTCAAGTTCCAGATCTTGGAAAGAGTATTTAATTATTAATTTTTGTTATTCCCCCTTCCCCCTCTTTTTAATAGTGCTTCAGTGGTCAAATATGGGATTTCAATGCCATGTTTGAATCCTATATTTGATCACAGCACTACTAACCACAGAAGCACACTGACTTACAATTATCTTGTAAGTTGGAAAAATTAGCTATATATTTACAAAACATTTTGTTAATTTCTACTGGCACTAGTTTTGCTATTTTTTTTATTGGGAATGGATTGATTGTTGTTCAGGTGGAATTCATATTTTGAATACTCATATCTGTTTGTCTACTTATTAAGGTTGTCACAATAGAAAGCAATATCTCTTATAAATTTCACCTATGTGAATTTTTTGGCAAAAATTTTGCATATGGCCTAAAAATCTATATGCATAATTAAAGTATGTTAAGCTATCTTGTTAATTGCATGTCAAAACATTATCTTATATTTATTCTGTAGAAATCCCAAATTTTCAACAATTCATTTGAACAAGTGGGAAAAAAATATGTTCAAAACCTACCACATTATTTGATACTAATGAATAATGCATTTTATAAAATCGGAAATATGGGTGACTTTGTCTGCAGGTGTGCTATCAAAGATTAACTTGAGATGTTGTTGATGGGCAAAAGTGTATGTTAAGCAATGAGTTTGTTTTTGTTTTATGAATAGACAATCATTAATGCCATAGGTCAAAAGATTATCTGAACCGCATTATTGCTTGATACTGTCCTCTTTCTCTCAAAATTATGATCTAGAGAACTATGAAACATAAGAAATTAAATGGGTCATCAATGATGTGTGGATGAGACCCTGTAGTCTCGTATTCTCTTCTCTTTACCCAATATTTTGTTTGCATGCATTTCAGGTTGTTAAAGGTTGCCTTAGGGATGTCGAGATAATTTAGTAATCACTTGCTTAAGAATTGCCTCTTGCTAAGCATTTGTGGGACCAGTAAAATTACTACTGTCACCATGCAGTAATATCTGGGATCTATAAGTCAATCTTAGGCCGATATCAAGTATTTATTTAACTCCATGCCACAAAGTATTGGTCAATGTATCACATTATAAAGAGCCATTCCATACATGCCATTAATTCATATTGTTCCAGAAGCTTCTGAAATCGTAAATATTTTATGATCTTTATATTAAGAGACAAATTATCCCTAACAATTGAAGAAATTGAAAAAAACCCTAAAATTAAATCCTAATTTCTAAATCACTAATGTTTATGTCTTATTTAACAAGTAGTTCTGTTTCAGTATCTAGTTAGTGTATTCTTATAATAAATTTTTAAATATAAATAATTGTTAATTTTTGGTAAAATTTTTCTTTAAAGTTATGTTTTGCTGTTCATAATTTGTGTAAACAAAAAAGAAGCATTTGTAATTAATAAATATTTAAATTTTCTGTTGTTTTTCCTTTTTCTTTGTTTATTAACAATGGTTGATAATTATTATATTTGGCTAATCATTAATAATTGCTTGATGATACATTTGACTATTGATTGATATTTAAAAGTTATCACCCATGCCATTCTATGTATCACATATTCCTTTGTAAGTATTGTTTTATTGATCATGTGTATCATTTATCTGTACCATATCAGCTTTATTCTTCAAAATCTTAGTTCATTCTAGTGTTTTTCTTTTTAATTTAATCTAACTTTAGTAACCATGAATGTATAACTATGTGGGGGTTTTGAATTTGTAAATAGGTAAAATAAGTATTAAGATTTAAATTGCCATTAGAGTTATTTCATTTCTTTTTATAAAAATTATAAGAAATGTATATAAATGTATTTTTCTATAGGTTCAACTTGACAATCTGCTTTCTGATTGGTCAGGCTCCATTCAAATTGGTGTCACTAGTCAAAATCCTGGAAACATTATGTGTTTGCCTTCTTCTGCTTTATCAATGAAAGAAAATACATGGGTGATTAGTGAAGATAGTGTTTATTACAATGGAGTTAAAGTGAGTGTATTTAAAAAATGCTTTTCGTAACTCTTTTCAGGACAACTGAGAAAAATTCTTAAATTTTTTTAAGGACCTAATTATAGGCATATAAAAAAATTCAAATTTTATTCATATTGATTTGGAAATTTATTCATTTGTTTGGTATAAAAATTAATACTTATTTTGGTATATCAAATATAAGTTAAATTAACAAAAAATTTTAATTAAAAAACAAGGTGTGTTTGTCATTTTTTCATGGAGTACAATTACATATTTTGTGTATATTTAAAAATGTACATTTCTACAAATCAGTGCATATAATGGTGTGATTTACTAAAACAAAATAAGATATAATATTTATAAAAAGACATCAGCTTTGTTCCTACATGTCTACAATTCATTAGTGTCAATCTACTGGGCTTTGTGCAAAGCTACTGGGAACACTTTCAGCATATCTCCCATAAATTCCACCACTTAATATATTGTTTCCACTAAATACTTATCAGCAAATTCCACTTATGATTTATGTTTTTTTTTTTTTTTTTTTAATTTGTGTGTGCCATCGGATTTTTGAATGGATTAGGACAAATATTTATAAAATTTGATATTTTGAATACAGGCCAATTCCTTACTTTTTTTTGACCTCCTCAAATAATTTACAAATGAAAAGAAATGCTTGCCAGCAAAGAAAAAGATTGATTACATTGAAGATTTTCCACAATCAGAACTGAATAAAATAGAAGAGATTTATATATAAAAAAAAAAAAACTATTGTTAGAAAAGCAGAAATAAATAAGAGTAGTGGCTGAAAATGAAGAAAATATGAACTTTGAAGTAAAATTTTATTTTACTAGTTTTGTACTCATAGAATAGATAAATTAATTGAATCACAGGGGGGTTCTATAATTGCAATATTTTTATTAATGAAGCCAAAATAATGGCAGAAAATTGCAAGAAAAAGGAAAATTTGAAACAATAAAATTGAAAAGACCATACAAAAAAAGAAAGTTGTTTCAAAATTTAGCACACTTGACGATTAAATTATTCAAACATTGGAATTGATGAAAAAATACTAATTGGAATTTAATTGGCTGCTTAAAAGATGTCCTTGACCTTTTGGATACCTGGCATGTATGCAGCCAAATGGAAAATTAAGAATAGTATAAATCAGGGTATAACAGTATATACATTGCATATTTCGATAAATTTTTGTCCATGATTTTGTATTAATATCTTATTCAAATTAGATTTTTATTTTCTAAATTATTTTGGTCATGTATTTTGCTTTCAAGGTGAAATGTGTAAAAAAATTTATTAGAAGTTAATTTGAATATGAATTTGGCCAGTTAAAATATAAATTTGTTTTAAAATGCAAGTTATTTTTATGAGTAGATTATTTATTAATCAGTATTATATATATATATTGCAGCCATAATATTTGATATTTTTCAAATTTTTACCTAGATCAAGTCCAAATATGGTCCACACTTGAATAATCTGAAAAATCGCCACAAGATTGGAGTAAAGATAGATAGTCAAAAAAATCTTCATTTAATTGTAAATAACATAGACCATGGCATTGCAGCCGAAAACATATCTTATCCTGCATTTGCAATTATTGATGTGTATGGAAAATGTAAGCAGGTAAGTGTTTTATATTTTTTCTCTTGTTTCATTTTAATTTGAATAAAAATTTTACCCAATCTGTTGAAGATATTGGATTACATATATATTATGAGATAATGGATTGTCCATTATTTATTATGCCATAAAATTTCATTGTAATTAAGATCTATTCAATATTAATATTAATGAATAGTGGTCTGAAAATTATTTTTAAATTAAATCAAACCCAGTATACATTATGAAGATTGTTTTTTAAATGAAAACATATACAAAATTGGTGTAGGCATTCTGTTCTGTATGAAAATGTTACATTTTCACATCCAGTTTGGAATGATAATAACTTCAAAACTATACATAATTTGAAAAATCGAAATATATCATTGTGTTGAGGAAGGTTGAAAGATTCTAGTAGGGTGTAGGACACATGCCATGTAGTGAGAGGGTAGGAACTAGTTAGCCTAGAATCTGGTGCTGCATGCTGTTTCTGCTGTTATATCCCAGGATCCATATGTTTTATGGGAGTAATTAAGGATTCATTTTAAAGGTCCCAGCAAGATCTGACATATAAAATAAAATTGATGTGGAATAAAATCTAAATGTAAAAAAATTTAGCGAAATTTTATAATGTCAGCTTGTATGTATAATGAAGGTAGAAGCAAAATTTGAGAAAGTTATTACTAGAGGTAAAGAAACTCGAGATTAATCCAAAAAGTCTTATGCAGATAGACAATATGGGTAAAAAGTCCAGGGTCAAAATTTAGTAAATGTGACACTTGGTGCATCACTCGCATGGCTATCACTTATTAAGAAGCAAAATAAGAAATTATTAAATTGGTATAGTAAGATAATATAATAATGTAGTAATTATTAAGATATTTCATATAAATAGAGAAGAAAGAAAATTTCTGGCATTTCTCCTTAAAATTTTATTTTATTATATCTTGATACCTTAGTCAAATTAGTATTAGTTTATTATTATAATTTAATCTTTTCATGTTATGTTTTCTGCTTCAACATATGTATATATATATATATATATTTCAATCCACTAGTTAAATAATTAATAATTTATTGTCTTCATCATTGTTTTTCTTTGTATTTTTTTTAATAATGAAGTATTTTATTTTTCTCAAACAATTTGAATTTATGAAATTCATTATTGAAAACATTTGTCTTTTTTTATCCCCAAAAAAAAAAAAGATAACAATCACTTCAGATCCATATTCATCTGATGAAGAAAGTGAAAAGGATGATAAAGAGAAGGCTAACGTTGAATGTGATGGTAAAGCATTTTAATTTTTATTTTTTTATTTGTAAATTATAACATTATAATTTATAATTCAATTGTAATTTACGAAATTAAAGGAAAATTATCCTCAGAATGACTGCAAAATAGTTCATAGCATAATAATATAAGGCAGAGAATTTTAAATTTAAAAATAAATTAATTAAATAGTAAAATTGTTTTTGATATATTTTCCCATGATTGTATCATACAAATATTATTACAAAATTTTATATATAATATGGCCAAATCTGGCCTTTACACCATTAAAACTCAGCTGTCAACTACAGAATTATAAATTAATTGCTTAATTTAATAACATTTTTTAGATGTAAAAAACGGCTAATTTTAATTAAGCATGGATTATTTTAATTTTATCATTAAACTGGGAATTATATATAATTCTCAGATCCATAAAAAAGTATAATTATATATTTTATTATTCTGGAAATATTTTGTTTATTTTACAAATACTGTTTTATGTTTTTATAGGTGAGAAAATTATTAAACCTGTGTGTTCTAGTCAACTTTCAACTTTAAATTGTAATCATCAAAGGATATGCTCAATTATTAAAGCTTCTTTAGGTTTATTAGGTAAAATGACTTAACTTTTATATTGGAAATTTATTTAAATGTATATGCATACTTCACTCAGAATTAATAAATTTAAAATATATATAAATGATAAAATAATTTTACTAACATAACTTAGCATTTAATAATTTTACTAATTATTAGTGGAGTAATTTTACAGTTTGTGTTTCTCTCTGAAATATCAGATATATGTTTATCAAATTTGTTGCAAGATAAGCATATTTCAAAGTTTTATTTGGTTTCCATTTGTGCTTTGCATTTTAAATGCTTTTCATCAATTTTAAAATGATGAAAAGCTTTTAAAATGCAAAGTACAAATTGCTTTTGATTTTTTCAAATCCTACTAAATTGTATATGGGAGGAACTCGATTACATAAATTACTTTATGTAATCAAAGAAGTTTATATTTACAGAATCACTTAAGGGATACATTTTAATCATTTGTAATATACTAAATTGAGTGTTTTATGTAATTATAATATGTCAAATAATATACCAATTAAGTCTTAAAACTGTTTTAATCATGGATATTTTATATATTGCTAATACTTCCAATAAAATTTTCCAATCAAAAGTTATATTTTATCAATTTTCAGAAATCAATAGAAAATTGTCTTTTAATTTATGTCAATTTTAAATTATTTTTTCTTATTTTAAAATCAAGAATAGTTCTAATTTCTCTTGTTATTAAATTTTTTAAATATAAATAGCTATTAATTTAGTAATGAATTCTTATAAGTTTTATATTACTCTTCACACTTTGGATAGACAAAAAAAAAACCTTCAATTAGTTAATGCTTTATTTGTCTAATTTTATTTTTCTCTATTTTTTTGTTCTATTTTCCTACTGTTTTCCTTGCTGCAGATTAATTATTTAGTAATAGTTTTGTGTTTACATGGACTACATGTTGTTATTTAGACGGCATTGTTATATCGGCATCTATGTCTTTATTATTTGTCATGTTATTACTTTTAAAATATTTTATCCATTGTTTTAATAATAATTTTTTTTCAGATGTATATTTTTTACAAGATAGTGTAGTTTGCTTTTGTGACTTATGTCATAAATTAAGAGGAGAGGAGCCTTATTATAGGAAAGGAGATCCACCTAGAGATTATGCACAACCATTCGGTTGGTGCCGTTTTCCTTTAAAGTAAGTTCATTTTTCTATTCCTCGTGGTTCAGCTCTCTGTTCCATGTTGCTATTAGAGATATGAAATAATTATATATTGTTTATATTAGTTATTAAATTAAAATATAACTCAATAATTGCCAAACTTTTTGTTTGTAGCAAAATTTTAGTTTTAATTGTTTAAAAATGTTTTTTTTTTTTTTTTTTTTTTTACCTTCTTGAAAATTTTGATTAAAATTTTTAAAAATAATTTTATATGTGATGGTTCTATACATTGTTCTAATAAAAAAAAGATGTGTTCATGATTATAAGAAATTGTAATACAAAGGATGTTCACATATGGGTGGTGTAGTGATTTTTTATGGATTTTATTTTTTAACATGTTCAGTCTAATAATCCTTTTGTTAATCTATCATATTGCATTTTAATTTCAAAGATAAAAGAACTGTACTTAAAATACCAGAGTTGATTTTGTTTAACTCCTCCTCCACATTCTTCCATGGTCCATCCTATCATTTGGTATACTGCTTGTAGGTCCATTCTATGTTTTAGTAGAGCTTGTTTTAAAAGCGGAACAAGCAATGCACAATAATCCATAGCAAACATGTTGGAGGGGGGGGCTTGTGTGGTATGCATTTAAATGGAATAACCTCAATTCTGGTTTCTCGTCTCTTTTTAATAATTGAATTAAAAATTTCCCTTCATAAAGAGCAAAAATATGCTTCAGTATATAGTATATTTCAATTGTTAAAAAGATGTCTGAACACTCAGTAGATTATAAATTAAAAATATTTTTTTTTAATTATGATTTCTGTCAATTAAAAATATCGTATTAATATTTAATAATGTATTAAAAAGCATATTGTTAAGTTAAATAGTAGTAATATGTAACTAATTCGATTCTACTTTGAAATAATCGAAACATTTTAATTGGTATAACAATCTTAAAGCTAAAAAATTTTATAATTATTAAAAAAATATATTATATGTTTAATATTTTAAACTCAATATATATAGATATATAAACTAACAAAAAATGGGATATTTCTTTTTCTAGATCTTCTAGTAAGGCTGAAAAAAGTGGTGTCAATGATAAATGGCATGTAGCTTTTTATGGCACAGGATTTGGATCAGTATGTCGTATTTTAGAGCATGGTAAACTTTTGCCTCCAGGTAATTTATATTCTATTATCAGTATGTATTTTACTTTGTTTTAACTTTATGAAATGAAAGTTAATGTTCATGTATCTAATTTTTATATCAATTCTCTGTGTATAGATTTAAAAAATATTATTATGGCAATGATAAGATTTCTAATTAATTACCTAATTGCCTGCTTACAAGCTGCATTATAGTAAAGGTGAAATAAAAAATATATTCTTGAAAAAAAGATAAAATAAAGTAAAGGCTTCATTTGGAAATACAAGAATCAATTTCAAAGATAATATTTGAACTATTTGATTCTGATATTGATAATCTCGATTATTAGTTTGGGTTTCCAGGAACCAGTTTTATTTGTTCAGTTCTTTCTGGTTATTTTTGCTTTCACACTCACATTTCTGTGTGAGACATGTCCCATCTTGTAATTTTCTACTATTCAAAATTCTCTTTATATTTAAAGGAACTACTTTATTTTACTCAAAAATATATGTATAATTTTCAGGGGAAAAAATTGTTTTCCCCCCTCCAAAAACTAATTTTTACAGCTTTAAAAAAATAGCAGAAAATTACAGTATTTTATTATTCTATGTATTAATTCTAAGCGTTTAGTTGGTCTATTAAATAATGTAGTTAACCTTTTATACTATTTTTATCTGTAGCAATGCTAGGTTTTAAAGTTCAACAAAAAGCAACTGATAAAGGAGGGAAGTCTAAGGATACTAACAACAATCATGTTTTAATATCTCCAACAATGCTTTATGCAGGTTCAACAAAATTTTCTCCTAAGGAAGAGTGAGTATTATTCTAAACTTTTTTTTCTCCAGTTTAAAAAATAATGTTTTGATTATATTGCTGCAGCTAATATACAGTTATTCTGTGCTAAAATGCTATTCGATTTGTTTTAACTTTTAATTACTTTCACTGTGTAAAATATTTCTATATAAATTTACTATTTTTTGAAATAGTGCACTTAATAATAAAGCGATCTGCTTGTTTGTTATGCTAGAATGGAAATAATAATGCTAATTTTGAATCTGATGTTAAAAATAAGATATAAATGTTAATGATATATAATTGCAGGTTTTTGGATTCAGAAACTAAGAAATTGTATCATGCTAAAGTAGCTTTTCAAGTTTATGTTCGACCTGGCTCATATACAGTTGGTCCTCAGCAGTTAGGCGTTCGAGAACCCATTGATGTACATTTCAGCAATAACGATCTAGAATGGTACACAAAAGAGGAAGGGTCAATCATTCTCCATAGTCTTCTAATAAAAGTAGATCCAGTTTGACCTTCATATAAATATAATTTTATCCTGTGCCATAATTTTTTATGCAAAAAAGAAAGAGCAAGCTTAAGTATGCATTTCTATACCTGAGTCTTATTTAAAGATTTATATTTTTCCATCAATTAACTTTTTATTTTGTTTATCATTTCAGATATTGTTAATGTTTATTTTATTTCCATGCAGCATGAAAGTTCAAATATCTCATGTATAATCTGTATTTTATTTTAAAATTAATGCATTATAAAATGATTGTTTTTTATATATAATTTATATATTTGAGTGAAAAAAATTATGCTATAAGTTTTTATTCCAGAATATGGTATAAAATTTGCTGATTTCATTTTATATATGAAGTAATTTCAAAATAAAAATAATATACAGGGTTTTTAATTTATTATTTATAAATCAGATGTATTGTAAACCATAACATAAACATGTTGTGATGTCTCTTAAAAAATTCATTCTATATTCATTCATCCATTAGCATGCAAAAATATTAATGAAATGGGATCTGTTAAATTCAATGTAGCAATATTTGATTGGAAGTAAAAAAATAATATCCATCAAAAATTGATATATGTGTGTATTCAATTTACACCTTTGCAAGGAACTTTTCTTTAAGAGACAAATATTCAGACTTCTTAATGAAAAATAATATCAAAGTCTAAATATACAATTAAAAATAAAACCTAATAGACTAAAACGTGTTTTAGTCTCTATTTTAGTAAAATATATTTATAGAGCAAAAGTTGTAGAATTCATTTTTATTTATATGGTAAATTATGAAATAAAACCATTCAGAATTTGTTAACAATGACAACTCTTTAATGTTCACTAAAATTTTGTTTTATATAATCATCTTAATTTGTTTAATGTTAAAATGAATTCATTTTATTTTTACCAGTTGTTTATCGTTCTTTTATTATTCAATGATTTGTAAAATAATTTCAATAACTTTTCTTATTATATGGAAGTTTTAGTTTAAACATAAAAATTTATCGGGTTTTTTTTTTAAATGTATGCATATATATTTAAACTGTTCAAACAAACTATAGAATTAATATGTTGTAATGTGCTTTCTCTTCTTTAATAAGTAAAACAGTTTAATATTAATTTACTGCAATATATATATAAAACAATTTTATATAAATATGTTTTGTTTTTCGTAATGTTTAAATAAAAGTCTCAATGAAAAAATTATGCAATTACTTCTTTTATATTTTTTTAATATGTTGTCACAAATTAACTATATGATTATTCTTTTCATTTTATGAATGTCTATAAATGAAACAATTTATCACTGTGTTTATAATATTTTGAGTAATGCTATTATTTCTTTTATACAATTATGTTAAGCAGTCTAGAAAACATATTATATTATCTTATTAAACATATTATATCACATCTTATTATAATTATTTCATCTTTTTGGTTTTTTGGGCTTACATTTGCTAGTTGTAATATTGAATAAATAATTTTTTATTTGGAAACAAGTCTCAGGTATACATAATGCAAATCTAACAGATTATAAAAAATATTGGTGCGTGTTGGTTTGTAACACATTGTCCATTTTTCAAATATCTATTGGAACTCATGTCTAAGTTTTTAATATCAAATATATTGGTCATATAATATTCCAAATGGTAAATTGTATGTGTAACTGGATTTGAAAAGTTGCTTATAAGATAACTCTAAGGTGCTTAGATTATTTTTCATAAATTTAAAAAAAAAAAAAGTCGTATTCACTATTAAATTCTTTAATGCCTCTCACTTGCACAAACTTTTTAATCTTTAATAGTTTGTTTAAAATTGCTATACTTTCTTCCAGTCCAAGGTTGTTGTTGTCCCTCAGCCGAAAAGAATATAAAATGTATTAGTGAATCTTCTTTTTTCACACATACCTTTTAACAGCTAAATATTTGATAGATTCAGTTCATATAAATTTTTATTAGAATATAAGAGCTAAAAAAATCATTGATAAATGATCAACACGTTTTTTTTTAACCAAAATATTTTGTTTAATATTGTGCGATTGTCTACAAATAAAAATTTAAATAAATGATGAATTCTTCGTTTATGGTATTTAGACTATGTATACATATCTTGTCTGCTATGTAGTACATAGGACTGTACCCCATGCACAGTATGAAAACAAAATATCCTTTATAGCTATTAACATATATTTTAAATGCTCAAAAATAGTTGTAATATATAACTTATATCTAATTTTATTGTTTAAGTTTTTAATTTTCTAATTTCCATTAATGTTTCGTCCTGCATAAATCATTTCATAAGCTATTTTTAGTATTAACTCAGAATTAAAACAGAAGCATTGCATTTTATTACAATGAGGTATGTTGTTTTATGTAGTTTTTACTATGAGGTTCAATTGTATCATCATTTGTATACATCATGTATATAGAATATATATAGGCTATTGTATATTTATAGTACATTGTGATATGGAATTTTTTTTGTGATATTATTTTATTTATATTGACGTTTGTTGTGATTGATTTTGAGTGTTTCCTGTCAAAACTGGAAATTGTATGTGAATTTAATGTAGTTAAGTAAAAAAAATGTGATTTAAACTTAAAATCAAAAGTCTTGTTTTTCAAATAAGGTTTGTTCTAAATTTGAATTATTATGAAAATATAACAGAATTTTTTTAATAAAAACAGATTTTTTTGATGTATCAGATTATTTAAGTTCATATACAAAATATTATAATTTTTATTTATTATATGTCTAAATTTAAAGTATTATAACTTGTGCTGTAACATTTTTTTTTTCATCTGCTATATAAAATTGTACATTTTATAAAAAAAAAATATCATTTGTTATCAGCAAACTAGAAGTATGGACTTCAATTTCAAAAAATTATTAAGAATTCTTATATTTTTAAGTATGTATATCAAAACACTTATATGAATTCTAATAAAAATGTTTCCTAGAGAATTCCAGTAATTTTTATGGTTTTTTTTTTTTAAATTTATATATGTTCTAACTATTTTTTCCATTGATTTATTTCATTTTATTTGATCATAGGAAATGCAAATTGTAGAATTCCACATAATCTCATTATCTACATAATGTTATTCCTGTCCCCTTTTCCTGCATTTCTCATCAGTTTTGGGGAAGAGGGGGAATTTAAGAACTATTGATTATTTAATAGTTAATTTCTATATATATTTGGTTCTGCAAAAAGGATTTCAAGTGAGTAACAGAAGTGAAATCGGGCATTTACTGTTGTCAAACGTTTAACCCAAAACAAATAGCACACTTTTATATCGTTGACAATGTAGTATTCCAAGAATCAAACAGTCATCAATAAAATTTGAAAATATTACATATGAAGAATTTATAAAGGACTGCTCCTGTCTGATGTAATCAAATTATGGAATTTGGAGGCAGTTTCGTAAAGGTTTCCAGGATTAACACAAAATATTTTCAAGAGTGAGTAGGAAGAGGCAAGTACACTGTTTGTAAGAATTTTCTGCTTTTGGACTAGTATATTGGTTACTGAATTTTATTTTAATGATGATGGCATAAATGTTTCGAACTAAAATATTCTTTTAATAATAATTTATTTATAGCCATAAGTAGAAAGTAAGAAATTACTGAAATTGATATGCCATTCTAAGTAATTTTTATGTAATTTATTTCCTAATCATCCACATAATTTCTGAAACTCTATAATCATAACTGTTAAATCATTTCAAATTTATTATTAACTCTACTCGTTAAAAGATAATTTTTATTGCCTTTTAAAGAAAGAAAAAATACGGTTATTTGCCTAGTTAATTTTTTAATGATGATGTGTATTCCTGAATCAGAGTCAAATTCAAGAATTGTCATTGCCATTCAAGATTGAAGAGTGCTACCAAAATTTGACACGAGCACAACACCATAGAAAGCAATGGATGTTTGTGTTTTCTCCCATTTCCTTGAAACCAACACCTACAATGTTGGTAATGCTTACTATTAATTGTTATAATTATGAATGTGAATCTCAGCTAATGGGAATTTTGTGGTATTGTTGATAATTTAAATTTGAATATAGTACTGTGTGTTTGCCATTTATGCCTCTACCCCCGCTTAATTCTGACAAGCATCAAAAACTATATAAAGTATTACTAAAAAATTATGTTTAATGTTAGCGTCTCTGATAATGATTACTTTGTTTCGCGATGTTTTAGATGAATTATTATGACATTTCTCTATATTAATATTCTTATTAATTAATCTAAGAAAATGAGACTGCAAGAATTTTTTAACATTTATTTTTATTATTTTTCTTAACCTTAGGTTGATTATTAATGAATTTTTTTGTCAATTTTAAAGAAGTTTTAAAACAAAATGAAATCATTCGTGGGTGGTATGTATTTTTTTTTTTTTTTTTTTTTTTCCCATTACATTAAAATGAGGCCTATAATTTCTGGGGAGCTTGTATATTACATTAACAAATCTTTCTGATTCATATATAATATTATGAGGAGAGGAAATTTAATCGTAATAGAGGATAGAGAATCGTATGTTCTATTAGTGCATGTTACGAACGAGTCACAATGATGGAGTGACCCGCATTGTGGGAAATACATGACAAATAAAAAACGATATCAATGCAAGACGCTTTCATTCGCTATTACAATCGCCATCGAGTCTCGCTTTTTAAACAAATGCCAGTCTAAATTTCATTCTAAAAAAGATTTTCCTATTTTCAGTTAACTTTTTTTTTTTTTAAATATCACAGTACATAAATGCTTATAAATGAATTTTTCATTGACATTTTTTGTATTTTATTATAATTAATGTTTGCGTGTCATTTTAAAAATGTGTTGAAATCATTTTTTATAATTTTTAAAACTTTGTAATGTTTCTGACTCTTTAAATAGCCTATCATTTACTTTGTTTAAAAGGATTTAGGGACAATGCATTGATAATTGTGTTATCTGTACATATTGTTCTGCTGATTTTTTCTTAAACTTTTTTTTTTTTTTTTTTTTTTTATGAAACAGCAAAAATACATTTGTATCTAATAAAAATATATATATATTAATGTAATAATACATGAAAGTGTTCTGTTTGGTAAATTGAAAATTATTTTCACCTCCAATAGTTATCCATTTATTTAAAACTAACAAGTAATTTAATATAACGTAACTGTTGTTTTAAAACAATGAGAATTCGGCGTTCCTACTTTTTATGTTATTCTCGCATCTTTTGAAAACATTGCCACAATGTTGCGATTTATTTATTTACATAGGTTCTTTACAACAGCTTTATCACCTGCCATTTATTTAATGAACTTAATTCTTCCAATTGATAAAGACGCTTTCTTTTTGTTATCTGTATTGTTTTGTCATCGATAAACGAGAACACTACTGATAATTATACGGGGGATTGAGCGGTGTTTTCTGTATCTGGGCGTATCAACATATCCTTAATGGATACTAGAAGTTGTAGCAGCTGAAAAAAAAAATTCGCTCAATAAACATGAACTCCGTACCTCCACAATTTCTTTTGTGCTCAAAAGAATGGATATAAGCACAGATGAAAATTTAAGATCGTCAATGGCTACAGTAAGCAAAATTTATTAATTTACTTTTAATTAGCAAGTATCGCCTGTTTTTTTGACCGGCATAGCTAAATTTTATTTTGATCACTTTCGTTCACATAAAAAAAATTATTAATAAGATTATAAAACAAAAAAAAATCCAATGGTAAGTTGTTCGATATATTAAATAATATCGGAATTCATAATTCTTTTTACATCAAGACTGAATTTAACAAAAAATTGTTAAATTTCTTAAGGCATTGAAATTATGATGAACTAATTTTTGGAATTCTTGTGTTATTGTAAGATATTTATTAATTTTTATATTCTTATATATATATATATATATCTAAAAATATATAGTAGCCATTCATTATATAGCGCATGGCAAAAGACAATGAAAAAAAAGTGCAATAATGCGGGCGATTCTTTTCTTTATCGGCTTTTATTAAAATTTTATTTTTCTAAACACGATATATCGAAGGTTATTGTATCGTGTATGTGGGATTCATTTGATTTTCACATAATAAAAATTATTAGAATATAATGATTATTAAATTATGAAAATTACCAACTAGGAATATCATGCTTTATTCATGTCATCACTTGTGAACATTTAATTATAAGAATTCAACAATTACCAATTGTTACGTAGTCTTTACGAAAAAATTAACCAAAATTTTGGATTATCTATGATAAAAACTAAAGCTGTTGTACTTTTATAGAAATTAAAAAAAAAAAAAAAAAGAAAGAAAGAAAAGTTATTTTGTCTTTTACTTGTCCAACTGTACGCAATTAAACAAGTAATATATAAAAATAAAATTTGTAAAGTCAATTCCTACTTTTTTTTTCACTATGTTGCAGAAAGTCCTTTATAAATAATTTTCATTCATTTTTTTAAGTTTATCTGGCGCCATCTATTGGTAAGTATATGCAACTTAAATCTAAAAAAACTAAAATTAATTCATTAAATTTAATTACTGAATTAATATTTGAAAAAACTGTATTAACATCAAGTGCTATCCACTACAAGTTAAAAAAAAATGTATTTGAACTTGAGTGGATGAATAGAAAGTATTTTATGAACGATTGAAAATTTGAACAAGATATATATATATATAGGGAAAGTGCGAACTAATAGAAGGAATTGGAAAAAAAAAAAAAAAACATCATCGATTTCGAAAAAGAAATAGCGCCAGCTTTCGCGAAATGTTATGCTTTTTTAAGCTTTTTGTACTTGCAATGTATATTTTTTCCTATATTAAATGTAAATAATTTCAATACATATGTATTTATTGATATTTTAAATTATCTCTAAATTAATTCTATTCTAATAACTTTATGAATCTATTTTTAAAAAGCTGCGATATTACTTAATGTTATAATAAAATACAGATACAGTTGCTAATGAATTGCTGTTGGTGTAAATTTTGTGGTAATATTGGTGGTCGTTTGAACATGATGTTGAAGGTCATTATGTTGAGATGTCATCTTATGTTTAGTTTTGAACATGATTTTGAAGGAAATGACACAGTGCATGGCATTTTTGGCAAAAAAGAAAAAAAAATGAGATAAATTGATCTACTAAATCACAACTCTATAAAATTGAAAAATTAGAAAATTTTGAATAACATTCATTACAAACGAGAATCAACACAAAGAAAACTAAAGCTCCATGCCACTGTTGAAATTAGACTTTTCGTAAAAAAATGTCGTATTGTTAAGTCTTGTAAATCATATCCTCAGTTAGATCGAATATCCAAGAAAAAGATCAAACTTTAAGGACATTGACTTTACTTGGCCAGTCATTTTGTGATTTATGCTCGCGTAAGAGACTCTTTATTTGTATAACTTATTTTCTCTTTTATTTGTATAACATTTAGATATATGTTATACAAATAAAAGAGACACTGCGTTCATGAATGATAAAATATATTCAAACAACTAAACTAACTATGACCATGATTTGAAATAAACAAGTAATATAAAAAAAAAAAAAAAAATTAAAGTCAATTCCTACTTTTTTTTTTTCACTATATTGCAGAAAGTAAATAATTTTCATCCATTTTTTTAAATTTATCTAGCGCCATTAATTGGTAGATATATGCAACTTAAATATAAAAAAAACTAAAATTTAATTACTAAATTAATATTTGAAAAAACTGTGTTAACATCCAGTGTCATCCACTACAAGTTCAGAAAAAATGTATTTGAACTTGAGTGGATGAATAAAAAGTATTTTATTAACGATTGAAAATTTGAACAAGATATATATAGGGAGAGTGTGAGCTAATAGAAGGAATTGAAAAATAGTGCTCGGTATTCCTGGTAACCAAAATAAAAGTAAAAAATAGAATAAAAATAAAAATGTGAGAAATTAATGAAATTATGGATCGACTAAATCGCAACACTATAAAATTGGAAAAAGAAGAAATTTAGAACAACTTTTATCACAAAAGAGAACTGAAAATCCCTGTCGCTGAAGAGGTTACGAAACTTTTCGTAAAATCGAGTAATATTACAGCCTTATAACGCGCATCCTCAGTCAATTCGAATATCCAAGAAAAAGATGCAACTTTGTAGCCAAAATCGCTTTATATAATATATTCCACTATTTCTGAGGTATTGCAGAATGGACAGGAAGGAGATGAAACTAGATCAAAACTAAGTTTAGCATTTGATGGGTATGTTTTTGTGCGAAATCTGAAAAGTAGGACGTCTTTTTTTATATTTGCAGTTAAAAGTCAATGACAAGGTTTGAAGCTATTTAAATGAATAAATTCCTGATTATATTTCTCGCTTACCAATCGATCTTTTCTTTAAAAAAAAAAAAGGGTCCTAAGGAGGTATGAAATGAAAAACAAAGGCATCTTTGCAGTTGATTTTGCTAGAATCGGTTCATTCACTGCAATGCCAATACGCCTTGGAGTCCAGATGAATTCGATAATGTTGTTAAAGGTGTTTTTTTAAGTCGACTTCCAAATTGTTTGATGACTTGATTGGATAGAAAATTGCAATTTTTGAGTTTGAAGAACAGTGAGACTTTTGTTAGGATAAAGTTAAGAGCTGAGATAATTAAGAGCATCTTGTGATGAAGGAGTGACAACGAGTACATATCCTTAAAAGAAATAAAGCCGGAATGATAACGATTGAATTTGTTGGGTACTGAAAAAGGAATGATTCTCTCCGTTCAAATATTTTGCTTACAGAGGCAATCGGTTGGTACGAGGTAATGAAAGTGCTATCTTCGGTTTAAGCATTGGAACGATTTACGAAGTTAACCACCCTTTTGGATATTGCCGGTGAGCCAAAAGCTATTAAAAATGTGAAGTAGAATGAAGATAATAATCTGGAATGATTTTAATTATCTTAACTGGAATACCGTTACTGCTTGTTGAAGTATTTGGAACAGCGTGTATAACATCTAATTCACTGAAAGTAAAAGTCATATTATAGCTGTGAGCGAAATCAACAAAAAGATCAAAGGGAATAAAATACAGGTCGGAAGGTTTACTGAAATGGCATGCCAGAAGATTTGCGTGCTGAAAAGAATCTGTGGTGGTCAAATTGGAGTCAATACGAATGATTTTAATGCTGCCAAGATGATTATATCAGTTGTGAATAGTTTTGATAATTTCTTAAATTTTGCCGTTGTAGCCTGTGAAAGCCCAAACGGAGCCTCAATATTTCTTTTAAATTGAGAAATTAAGCGACGAAGACTGGCAAAAAAATTTTTTGTATGCAATGCAAAGGTTTCGTGGAAGTTGACTGCGTTCATGTTGGCGAGCTGGTATTTAGACTGTTTAAATTACAATTGAATAGCTAATTGATCAAAATTTCAGAACTATTGTTTGAGGAAAATGCGCCGAGTATTTGGTGATGCGAATTAAAATCGCCGACAATGATACAAATAGAGGGGAGTTAATTGTATAATGCATCCAGTCAATAAATGGTTATACAAAAATCTTTTTGTTACTATAGTCTATTGCAGTGTGTGTTCCACCAAGGAAGCATTGACTGATGAGAGATTTAATAATTCATATTAATGTTGTTTTAAGTATTGGAAAGAAAAATTGAAAATCAGAATATGACTTGAATTTATGTATGAGATTCTATTGCTCTCGCAAATAAATGAGAACTCTATAATATATTGATCTGCAAGTTTTTTTAGCATTGTTTATTTGAAAGGATAATTGTATTGGTAAATGATCATTATCGAAAGGGTTTGATGAATGACTGAAGTTAAATTCGAGTATATATCTGCACTGGTAATGGAGAGAAAACAATATAAAGAAAAAAATAATAATATGAGCTGGTATTTAGATTATTCAAATTACAATTGATAATTTAATTGATCAAAGTTTCAGAATTATTTGTTGAGAATGACGAACCGAGTATGGGAGAATACGAATTAAAAGCACCGAAAATGATGATAGTAGAGGGGCATTCATGGTATAATGCATCCAGCCAATCAACAGGGAAATGATCTTTGGGAGAATAAAGATTGCTTAGAGTAAAAGTTTTTTTGTGGAAGGTGAACTGTAATGGTCGGTATTTTGTTTACTGAGGGGAGGATTAAGATTGAGAGTGTGACAAGGAATAATTGAATCAACATTTGTTACATTTCTTTCTCTTCGTGTATTTATCGTGCCGATCTGTTTTATAAATTAAATTTCTCAGGTACATGAAACTAATCTTCAAAATTGAGGAATGGTTCTTGCATAACAAAAATTTGAATAAAAGAAAAAAATGCAGTAAAAAGTGTTTTTTGGCTCTGAGACTACGAAAATTCTTCTGTAAGATGCTGAATGTGGGACAAAGCATGCGAACGGGAAAAAAAAAAAGGAAATTGGATAAATTGTAAAAAATAAAACAAAAGGAAGAGCTTAAATAACTTGTTTGGTGATTGTAACTTATGATTATTGATGAGCAGAGAGATCATTATATAGAGCGTCATGTTCCACTGCGAATGCCACTGTTCACTGTCAAAATCCTGCAGGACAGAGACAAATCGTGTGAACATGTTATTGTTCGAATATCAAGCTTTTGACATCGTCAAAAATGTAAAAACAAAAAGTAACGGATTAAGTTATGTAAAACAGTAATTAATTTCCACAAATGTCATAAATAATTTTCTTTAAAAAAAGCGTTTACTTTATACCACGTGGTTACCTTGTTTTAATATCAGAAATGTTAATGCAACGAGCGTTGCTATTAATTACAGAATGTTTGTATAAAGTCACGTGCTCTGTATCATATTTTGGATTGATGTTGGCTCTCTAGTGGAGAGAATGAGTAACTCGGAAATTCTTTGTTTCACTTTACAATGATTTGCACGTACTATGTATCTATGAAATAAGTTTTTAATGTTTAGAATTTGACTAAAGCTTGAAAAATTTTAAGCTATTTTTTTCTCCTAATTTGACCTTTGCTCATTCTGTTTTATTTATTTATTTATTTTTGATTTCATCAAAAATAAATAAATTTGATCATGATTTCATCAACATCTATACTTTTGAAATTTTTGTTATTTTTCATTTTATAAGTTTATTAAATAAATAATTTTTTTTTTTTTTTTTTTTTTTTAAAGGGGCATTTAATTATCTATTTTTTTTATTCACTCAAAGAGCATGAGACCACCGCTATGTTTCAACATTTTAGAATGAAGGAGCTAGTGGCCGCTACGCGGTCAAGGATCTCCGTATAAATCTACAATAAGAGAGCTTGAAAAATGTTTAATTTCATGATATATTTAAAGCCAACAATCAGGAAAATCCATGGAACATCACATGAAATACAGTAAAAATTCATAAATTTCAGTTTTACGCTTTTAAATGAAATTTATGAATATTAAGTTGATTAAAATGTAATCACATGATAAATTAACACTTATCAATGATCTAATCGTCATGATTTAACTTTTTCAAAAAAAGAAGGATATTTTTTGAACTAATAGAGTTTGTAAGAATAAATTTAACGATCATTTGATGTTATAAAATTCAAGTTCTGGCGAAAAATTATTTAATAAATCATATTTAAGCATTATGAATTGGTTTTCTTTTATCGATTTTACAGCTTAATTTGTATTTATTAAATTATAAAAGTGTAATTCATCAAGATTTCCATGTAGAGTTCCGGAAGTCCTAGCGAGGGGACACGCCTCGCTAGAAACAAATCTGTGCAATGGGCAGACTGGGAGCTGAAAGACGTTATGGAATTCAATGACGAAAAGACTGTAGAGACACTCGTTGATGAATATTCTCAAACGGAAATGGATGTAAGGCCTGTTTTATTAATTTTTTATTATATATTGTACAATACATATTTTTATTGTACAATACATAACATATAGAACATTTTCAAAAGAGGGACAAAAATATCATTAATAATTTAGCATTAGCCAAGTGGGATAAGAAACAACAACATAATTTAGCATCATTTCATTTTGCATTCTGTAGTAAAAATTTTCGCTTTTCGAAATTTACGGTGACATGACGTAAGCTTCCACTTTTCTATTGGGAATTACGACAAATCACAATATACTTTGTTATTTTTTTACTTCGGTTATATAAAAAATTGTTAAAATTTTTGATAAAAAATATTGTAATATTGGTAAGTACAATATTCATCCCTTAACTAATTATGATACTGAACTAGTGAAAAAATACTTGAATAAATTATGAAAAAATATTTCAAATTGTACCGTTGTGCTACAAAAATGAAGCAACAAAAAAGTGACTTATTTTATTGAAATTAAATATACGTGATATACAAAGGTAATGAAATGGGTACAAGTTGAAGACCTTAGGAACCAACCAACGGCTAGCAATTATATTAAATTATTAAATAGTAACATCTCCCATAGCGGCATGCATGCGGGCATACGGCTTTGTACGGCAGTGATAGAGATTTCTAATCGCAATCTGCGATATATTTTATCAGACATTTCTCAATGGGCGCATCAGTTTGGCGACATTTTGAGGTACTCGATTTCGGCGGCTTTCGATATCTTCCTACAGATGTTCAATTAGCGAAGGGTCTGTTTGCAAAACAGCACTGAGGTAGTCCAAAGATATATGGGCCGTATGAGGCCTAGCATTATCTTGTCGGTACATGGCCTCATGATAACATGATATGAAGAATAACGCAAACAACAACATAATATCACTATCATATCATTGAACTGCTAAAGTTTAACGCAGAATGATTAGGGTAAACCTGCAATCGTAAGAGATAGCATCACAATTTGGTATAATGGCTGTGTATTTCTGTAAAACATACTTGATGACTCGCAGATAAGCTGGTTTCTTGAGACACATAGGCCTGACATTTGCACACTGGAATCAGATAATTATCTACTCCAAGAAGTGAGATTCATCCTTAAACACTATGCTATTCCAATCTGCTGCTAGCCATGATGATTGGCTACATCATTTCAGACGATTCTGTCAATGTTGTGGGATTAAAAACAATCTTTATAAAGATGGTTATGAGTGTTACCCCATCTTACACAAGTGCTGTGAGACAATATGAGCACTGTGGATAATATGGAAAATGCTGTAACACTTTGGATAGTGGACAATGATACTATTGGGGAAGTTCATGTCTATCACAGAACCATATGATATTGCCTCACATTCTTGCACTCTATAACATTCATTTCACCTGTGCAACAACCATTTCTGTCAACACTTTTACACCGTATTTTCTATACTGTGTAGGTGTCAGACTATTGTTTGGTATGATCAACCGCTTTTATGCAGCCCAACTTTGCAACCATGTTTGAAGCCCTCCAGTTGGCTACAAGATCTTTGACAAAATCTTAAGGGTTTTATTGACTTTCTCTTCAGAGAACCATAACACTGACTATGAGCAATATAAACTATTTGCAATTGTTAATTGTTTTATACGATGCACGTGCTGTGACCGAAGTTAACATCCATTTGCCTTGAAAATTAAATTCCTTGCATATTTGGTATAAAAGAAACTGCATGAAAAATTTCGAGAGCAACGGATTATTTTGTAGTGGATATAGCATGGCAATTCAATAGAGTAGAGTTTACTATTATTTGCATGGCACAAATTCTAAAGTTTATCGTGTAGTTGTGTTTTTAAATATTGATATAAAAAATTATTTCGTCAAATTTATGAATTATCTTAATTCTTACTTTGAAAAGCAAGCTGCTATTTATGTTTTTCCCTTTGAACAATTAGTCTTTCCTCCCCCCCCACACACCTTTCCTTTATTTTGCTGTTAAAAATTTTAGAACAATATTTTAAACAGTAAAAGTGCTGATTGTGTATCATTGATTTTTAGATGTACCATAAAGATGATACTTTATCTTTGGTTAATAATCTAGTCCATACCTCAGTAGAAATAAGGTAAGAGATTAAAATCATTTCATATTTATTTTTAATTAATATCTTTAAAAAGTTTTCCAAATTTTAAATTTTAGAAAATAATTATATAATATTATTGTCTTTTCCTATCAAATGCAGCAAACTATCTGATATATATTTACTTTTCTACAATTACTAATGAGTAATATTGGACAAGTTGATTTAATTAGATTACTGAATGTCAATCATATGTCAACAACAACGTCTCTTTTATGGTTTCTAATAAGTAATATTTAATAAATAATGTCAGTAGATTAGATGATCATAGAATCCCATCCGCATATTAATAGCAACATAGTTTCTGATAAATGATATCTGAAAAGTAATATCACTAAATTAGTTTAATATATATTTATATATATATTTTTGCTAGAATGTCATTAATGCATTGTGTCTTTCCACTGAATGTAAGATCTTATTTCTCTATGCATAGTAATTTAATAACGTAACGTTATTTTAAGGCTCCTTCCCACCGAAGCGA
The DNA here is from genome assembly GCA_021605075.1 of Caerostris darwini. NCBI lineage: Eukaryota > Metazoa > Arthropoda > Arachnida > Araneae > Araneidae > Caerostris > Caerostris darwini. The sequence goes on from BPLQ01014096.1 coordinate 206,173, forward strand.
GAGACATGAAGATTCAAGCGGCAAGCGAGAAAATTTTTTCGACCCCTTCACAGCAAAATGCCAGAAATAGCATTACGCCTAGTGAAGTTCCGCTTCGAGTTAAAAGTTGGTCAACTCGAAGCGGCGGATTTTAAACCGGTTTCAGGCGAACGTAGTGAGGCTAGTGATTGGTCAAATCTTGTCGCTTAAATCTTCTCACCTCGGTAGGCACGAGCCTTTAGGCTTCCCTAACTATAAGCATCCTTTATACATGACTGCAGAAATAATTATGCTGTGTTGCTTCTGGTGAATTGTTGAGATACAAATAAAACCATTGGTTGCATTATTCTTTCACCGATTTAACGATTGAACTTGTCTGATAGCTATATTTGTTTAGGAATTACTAAAATTCACATGATTACCGTTCATTACCAAAGTACCTAAGAATTAATTGAAAATAGGTTTCATACATTTATGCATGTCAAGCACGTGACTTTTGTTATGATACGCTAATTATACACTGTATTAAGCAGAATGTTATTGGGAATAAACAGAAGACTAGACGTGAAGATTCAAGCGGCATTTTTAAGAATTTTCTGAGAATTTTTAAAACATTGATGACAAATTAGCTTATGTGTTTGATATTGATTATTCTATTATGGCCAGAGTAGCCCATATATAGTCGAGAGTGTGTTGGGTTGCCTAACTAATAGAGCTCGATACGATAGTTGATAAGAGAAGCTGAACCGAAAGCTCGCTTTCTATGTCGGTAAGACAAGATAAATCAGTAGGGTTATATATATATATATATATATATATATATGCATGTATATATATTGTACATTTCTAATATATATTGGTCTGACATAATCATAAAATCCGAATGGCAGGAATCATTTTTCAAGTAGGCATTTACTGTCAGGTTTTTTAGTTCTTTGCGATTTATATTTTATTTATAACAATTTACCTGTGAAATACCGACAGTTTTCTGTAACTTTACATAAACGGAAACTGCGTTTCAATTTTGGAAGGCAGGCCAAAGCTTAAAACAATACTGACATAAAATTTTTAAAACCTTAACAAGTTTTAATTTATACATTGCATTAGATAAAAAAAAAAACCTACTTATTTCGACAACAAAAACTATTTTCCTACAATGCTTTCAACAACAATATATCAAAAAATGTGTACTGTATCAATAAACAAACAATTTGAATAAACAATAGATGGAAAAACAATTGCTTGTTTTAAGTGAATGATTTTTGCCAAAGAATTCTGATTTTTAAACTCATTTTTAAAATTTTTCGGTTTTACCTCAATACATTTTTTAGATTTATAGTACGAAAAAATATTCACTCGCGACACTCATTGAATTGACAAGCGCGTTTATTAAATGTGCTAGACTTGTTAGCATTGGAATCTCACTGATAGGAGTAGAATTGTTTTCTGATATGTGTTCCGCTTAGAACCGGGGCCAGCGAGATTCTTCAGTTATCTCGTTGGCCCCGTTAGAAGGGAGCCCCAATAAGCAGCGAAAACGTGTTTGAAGATGTTCGGGATGAAATGAAAAGCTGTCACATGGTAAATCGGCAATCGACCAAATCAAATGTATTCAAACTCAGTGGTGTAAATAGGATAAAGGTAATTTCGGAGAGGTTTGTGTGAAAGACTGAAATTCGACAGGAATTGAATGTTTTATTTAGGAGATACAGTTACATGTATAGAACTAATCATTTCTGGTCTTTAAGCAAACTTTTATCTGGCCTCGCATTGATTCATATCGGTTGTTTTTCCCTTGTGATATTTCTTGACAGACTCTCAATTTTCTAACTAGATGGCGTATGTCTGAACAGAACCTTTTACGTGCAATCGATTCGGCTATTTCCATCTTTAAACAGGAAATTTACCCTTTCACTGAATAACTGATAGAACTATATAAATCTATGAGTATTTTGTTGTACAGTCTGACGATAGTTATAGCCTGGGGTGACATTTCCTTTAATAGTAGGATTTTTAATGTTATCATTCGTAACACTTTTACAGCACAGCGGTACATCGGTGATATTCTATACCTTCTATTGTCCTTTTAAGTTCCCCAGGCTTACATTTCGATAGTATAATACCTAGCCGTACAAAGCAAACATTTCTACTGATAAATTCATGCTTATCAAACATCTTCTTCAGCTTCATCGTCAAGCGTCTTCCCAATAGGTAAAGTTTGACGTCTGAAGAATAGATACTTCCTGCCATTCTAGGATCGTTTCGATCTATTTAGAAAATTGGCGAGAGTTTGCTAATTAATCCCACTGGAGAACATCAACCAATATGAATCAATGTGAAGCCAGATAAAAGCTGGCTTAAAGACCAGAAATGATTAGTTCTTAACATACAGCTGTATCTCCTAAATGGGGTAAATAAAATAAATGCCAAAGGAATTTGTTTGTTCACCAGTTTTTTCTTCTTTCAGCTCTCTAGCTTCCCAGAGTTCCCGCAGCCCATCCCTGACCACATGCGCAACAATAGAGGAAGACGAGGAGAGGACAGCAGCTCTGATGGACCTCATAACTCACCTGGAAGACACGGCCGCTCTGCTTCGCGATTACCTCCTGCCCCCCAAGACAGAATCATTCAGCAGTGCAAACATAGCCTCATTCGAGCAAACAACCTTCTTGCTGAAATATCAACTGGCGCTGGTGGTTTTCACTCAGGTTAGATGATTTAAAGTTTACTGACATCGGTGTGTAAGCAAAGTAAGCGACATAAATCATTACATATATAAAAAATGATTTAAGCACTTTTTTATGATAGCATACAAAAAATTATAGAAAAAAATATCATAAATAAGAGACGCAATAAAATCTGAAGATGAATAATAATAATGCTATTGGATTTATGATGGCATTTTATTCCAAAATAAAGGAAGCTATATATTCACATTGATGTTTTTAACGGTGAAAAAAAAATGGAAAAGGAAACTAATTTATGCATTTTATTGATCCGTTCTCATCATACATAGATTCATGGGCATAAAGTTAGGAATCTTGCAAAGATCAAAGAGGCCTCATCTCTGGTGGTTGAAAACTTTTAATATAGGGTGTTTCAGCATCAAGTTTATGAACTTCTATGAAGTATAAGCTAACTTAGACGACTCGAAATAACATATAGATTTACTATTAATCGCACGGAAAGTTGTTTAATTGCCAAAATCGGATAGATTGAAACAGAGCAGCTTTATAAGGAAGAAAAGCATTTTCAAAGGGGTTAAAATTTGATGTTAAAGCAATACAATTTGGTTTAAAATCAATTTAAGGAATAAAACTTGATGTATAATAGCTATATGGGTAGTAATATGGGCGTAATAGCAATTTTTTTTAGATGAATTTTGGCTAAATAGCGTTTTACAACAACTAATTTCGGCAGCCATTTTGTTTGTTTAATTGGCGACTTTGTATCCTGGCAATATATTTGACACAAAGGGTGCAGGATTCTAGATTTTTAAAATTTTAATTTTTGATTATTACAATTTTTAATTTCATATACTGACTATTATTCGTGTCCGGTTTTAAATCTGTGGTTTACTTTTTTACGTAATCTGTGATAGAACTACAACAATTTTTAGGTTGGAAATACTTTTATTACAGTGTAGAGGACGTTGCTAGTGCACATTTTTCGAGTTCCGAGTGTTCTTGCAGATAATCTGCATTTCACACAGGTAATTTGTCAGTATTAGATTTGGCGTGCTTTTGAAAAATAAAAATATGTAATGCTTAGTATCTGAGTTAGAGTTCCAACAAAATATTTTGTTTATTTACTCAAAAAATTTAAAAAAATAAACTGGCGTATAAAAATTTTCACATCTGTAGACATGGAGAGTAAATGATAAATTACCAATGAAAAGAGTTCATACATATAAATTCTTTATACTTTTCACAAATGTATCAATTTCGTCTTGAGTAATTTTTGTCATACGTGAGTAAATTTCGATACCTTTTTTAAGTCAACAAGTTATGCAGTCTAATTTTACAGCGTTTATAAAGCAATAAAATTACGAAGCAATAAAATTATTAAAATATCAATGCTGGATTAATAGATTATCGGTTTTAACATATGTGGGCATATGCTTAGAATAACTGACATGGTTTTCATTGTTGAAAGAATTTGTAATGTATCACTCTCCAACAAATAATTTTTCCAATTTAAAAAAAAAAAAAAAAAAAAAAAAAAAGGTGCCCAAATATCTTTAAAGAGATTAACAAAACATTTTTTTTTTAACCTACGCCCAGCTTGGGCCAATTGACCGTATACTGTCTTGCTGTCCATATAAGTGCGAAAGACTAAAATGAGAAGCATCTCCAGTGTAGACATATTTAATTTGTAGCAAATAAGGTGATGCCATCCATTCATAGAATCATCCCCACTCAGAGCTCATGAGGCAGAAGTTGTTACACCGATTTTATTGAGATGTTGCTGGAAGTAATCTTGGCCCGTCAACAAACTAAAATAGGCGATGTCGATCCTCCTTGGTAAATCAAGAGTTCTGTTCTTATGTTGTAAAAGACTCTCCCAACTTTTACCAGCAGCAATATTACTATACCGAAGTTTTCATGTGTCTTTAAATTTGATCTTGATTAATGATTTGCAGTTTCTTAAGGGAAGGGGAGAATGCTGCTGTGGCCAAAATAAGGCCAACTTTGCAAGTGCATCCACCTATTCATTGCCAGGAAACCCAACATGACTTGGGATTCATTGGGGAACAATTTTCCTCACATTTTCTATAAAATGACTAATAGTTTTTTTACAAAGAACTGCTTCGGAAGAGGAGAAACCCTTTATATTTACCAAAGCACGAATTGCAACCTGTGAATCAATAAATAACACAATTTTTTCCTGCAAGTAAGACTTTAAAGCCTCGACGGCAAGAAGCACATTTTAAAGTAATTCATTTATTATGTAAAAAATGAATTATTTTAGCATAATTTAGAAATGTTATTCATTTTCTATTTATTTATATTTAATTCATTCCTATTGTTATTTTTATTATACATTACCTAACTTCTTATATTTTAATCAATAACCAAGATCCTTTAATTGCAGACTATCAGTATTTTGATACTCTCACTCTTCGATCATATGTTGAGTAAAGAACAGGATTATGGGTATAAAATATTAGTAAGTATATATATATAGTAATATTAGTAAGTATGTATATTTCTTGCAACGGAATTATGTATAAATTCATGTATGAATGGGTTTCCCTGTCAATAAATTAAAAAGTTTGGATTCTGTTAAACAAGTTTTTTTTCATTGGCTGTTAGTAAAATAATAATAAAATACTCTGAAGTAAAGTGAAATAAAATATGAAATTTACGATAATATTCATTTTTTAATGAATCATTGGCAATAATTAATTAAAGATTTAAATAAAATTAAAGATAAAAATTAAAATTAAATTAAAAGAAATTAAAAATAAAGAAAAATTAAAGATAATATTTAAAGATTAAAGATTTTTAAAATTTATCTGTAATTTTAAAAATGAATTATTGTGCGACATACACATAATCAATTTAACACTGGCCAAATTGCAAAATAGGGGCCGTTGGGATTTGAGGAGCCAACTAGGAGATATGTTGCCAAATCGGATAACCCAGTATCTTGTACTGTTTGCAATTCACTTCATTTACAATGGCAACCCATTATTTTGGCGAAATGAGTTTTGGACACTAAATCCCAACGGCCCCTATTCTGCGATTTTACCTCAACACTTAGTGAAGAGGCACTTAATTTCAACCATAATTTTTAATATAATAATTCATTAATAACTTGACTCACTTCAGAAAATCGACTCGAATTCAATACCAGTTGGCGGACATCGTCTGGCATTTCAAACGCTTGCCGCTTGAAAAGCAAATGAGCTCAGCGATGAATAATGAAAATTTATTATTATGTGTCTCGCATCGAATCGAGTGAAGTCTTCAGTGTGATGTACAAATACGAGACTTAAAAAAACATTACTGTATTCTAGTAATGCCATTGGAAGTTCCGACAAGCCAGTGGTTTTCTCTTAATAAAATTTTCAAACAGTTTCATCACAAGATTCTGAAAAACTTTTTCTTATACATAATTTTATTATAGGAAGTATATGAATCATCATGATTGGTGACCAAAAGTAAAAATAAAAAATATTTTAAATTCGTGCTTCATCGTAACTAATGAAACAGATGTTTGATTAATTACTCATATTAGATTTCAACTTTGTGCATATCATACCATTAATTTACATTTGCTTTGTTCCACAGGCTATATCTTGTATGGCCATTCTGCAATTATTAAACATGCTGTTGGTCGCTTTTGCAACAGGTAATACCAATATTTTCAGTATTGATTTCCTATATGTTATTTACTTTATAAAATCGGTGAAAAAAATAACAATAAAAATCATTAAAAATATCTCTATGTATTCCAGAATGTTAAGTTTGTAAACAAAATTATTTTACTAGATTATTGATGTTCTCTCATTTGTGGCATCAATTTTTATTTGTGTATATATAACAAATCGATCGAAATAAATGTGCATGTGCAAAATGAAGCGTATCTGAAGATATAAAAGATTTTAAAATTATAATTCGAACATTATTTCTTTCTACACATTTCATGAAAGAAATAGAATGATTTTTCTGGTAACTATTCTTTTTATTTACAGTTGTACTTTCGAGACAAATGTTAAAATATAAAGTGGAAGGAACACTAATGGCTCAGACATATCTTGCAACAGTTTTCACATTTGCAGGTCTTTATTTTATGATATACAGAATTGAGGTAAGTTATATTGCCATTTTTTTTTTTTTTTTTTTTTTTTTTTTACATAATTCATTAAAATGTTACATTTTCATGAAATTTATTGCAGAAGCATAATTAGATAAGATATTTAAACTAATATTACTTCAAAAGCAGTATTACTTGTCAAAAAATAAAAATAAAATAGAAAAAACTTTGAAGAATTCGCATTTAAATAAAACAATGTTTATATACAGCAATTAGTTTCCTTTGACTATCCTGGTCACTACTTTCAGAAATGAGAAGTGTAGATGACAATTGTGTCTGCACAACCACTAAAAGTTCTCACGGGAGTATTCTGGGTTTTCTCCCATATGACAATAATCCCTAAATGTTCTCATGGAAGTTTAGTGTACAATTATTACTGCCCTCCCAGTGAATCATTCCTAGCATACATGTACATGAAATTAACGATTTCTAAAGAAAATTTCGAACTAAAATAGTATGCTCTGCATAAAATGGGTGTTGGTTACGTTTATTGTTATGGAATTATATAAGAGCTGATAGTAGGAGTACTTACTAATATGTAGGAAAGGGATTTAAGGAATGTTAATGTACACAAATTTCATACAATTATTCTTCTTTTCCCAACCAACAGCCAGAGAGCTGGGACTTTGGTACTACAGACAAAGTGAAGGAATACATAGCACCAGGACAATTTATCAAAATGTTATACTTGTCAGTTTCAGCAGCAACTTTATGTGGTAAGAGCTTTATATTTTCTGCAATTAATAACTTATAAAATATCTATACAAAAAGAAAATATCGGAAAATTTATATCAGAAATAAACTAGTCTGTACCAAAGATATAACAGAGTAAAATTAGTATCTGCTTGAAATACAGTATGCATTTTTTTTACTTTTGGTGATAAAAGATAAATTTCAGATAGTATATTAAATAACAAATGTAATATATAATGGTTTTAGTTAAGTACAAGAAAATGTCACAGCAATACACATGTAACCAGTCATTTTTCTATGTCCATTTACCATTCGTTACTGCTTCTGAATTTTTAGATGAAAATGAGCGTCAGTAAAAAAAAATCTCCAGAGTCATCAAATCTTTTAGGTATATTTTTAAATGTGATAATATGAGCCTTGTTAAAAAGGTGATTTTTGCAAATGTAGAGGGTACCAAGAAAAAGGTAGGCCTTACACAAGATGGATAGACTACATAGAGGCAGATCTCAAGACATTAAAAATCAATCGTTGGCGGACTGTGGCGTCTGATCGGATCTGTTGAAGGAAACTTATTCAAAAGCTGTGACCTGTAACATGTTGTAATGCAAGCAAGAAAAAGCAGAAAAAAAAATCTCCCAGACAAGAAAGTAAATAAATCGTATTAATCGGCTGGAGAATCTTGCATTGTTAGTAGTAGTAGTGATGCAATCACATTTTAAAGCTCAGCTTAAGTATATGATTTTCAAAAAGATGTTGAATAAATGAAAGATCAATTTTCTCATCAGCACCCTAAACATGACATAGACACTCCAGCTGTTCTAGGAATTGAGTGGTCATGCTGATCCATGGGAGAAAGAAGAAGTAACTTATTTTTATTATAAATGCAAGACTTTTAACAGGAGGAACAAATAGCATTCACTATACTTCATGGTATAAAATCGTTAAGTCGAAAATCAATTTACTTTTAGCAACGTAACTAATAATTAATTATACCTATTTTCCATGGTGTCATATCAGTAATGCAAATACAAAATGGTGAAAGTTTCGATATTTCTAATAAGCCTCAATTGTTTAAAACTAAAGGAGATCTAAATCACTAAGTATGAGAAAAAACAAGCAGAATTTTTAAGAGAATGTCTAAAAGGAGAAAACTCCATTGATCATAAAATTAAGAAACATTGCATACTGTTATATTTCATTGGGGTCAGAACTATAGGACATGATCACAAGTTAGAGAATTGGCATTTGTTTGTTGATTCTTCAAATTAGTCGGAAGACTATCATTTCATTCTGCAATAGGAAATCCATACATACTGTCTGTTTATAGTATAGATACACAAATGTTTTTCTACCCCTTACTTTTTTTTAGGTAAATTAAGTTTAATAAGAAATTTTACAAAAGCTATAAACAGAAATAGCCTTAAATTAAATTAAATCACAAGACTTAAACACAAGTAATAATGGATCTAGTACATCAGATTCTGAAACATATATGCCTCTCAAGATACACTTCTTTTATTCACATTTTGATTAAATAGCAGACAAGGAGCATGATGAATGTTTCTACGACACTTCTAGCATGGAAAAAGCAATTGCAACTCAAATACACTAGCAAATTATTTCTGGGCTGTTTTTAAGCAGTAAAGTTAAATAAAAAGTGATCATTTATTATCCACAGATGTATAGAAATAAATGAAGAATTAATAATCAAATTTCAAACATTTTTTTGTATGAATTGTAATATAAGCTGAATTGTTTTAAAAATTTGTTTCTAGGTGCTGCAAACATTCAACCAAATTCTTGGTATGTTACCTTAATGTTATGTTTTCAAGTAAGTAATATTTTCTATCATAAAAAAACTTAGTGAGGCATATGGTTATATTAATAATAACAATGATTTGAGCAATTATGTTTCTTTTTTACTTATTATGATACAAATGTCCAGGTTTGAAAATAGTTTCTACCCTTTCATAGAACCACTAATGGATATAACATACATGTATATCTGAAAATGTTATTAAAACTTCCTTGTAATCTAAAACTGTCAAGCATATTTAAAACAACTCTAAATTTATCTCTTAATATAAATATAGTTTTTATAAATTATTTATTCAATATTTGCATTAAAGCAAGTTCACTGGAAATTTATTTTTAAAAATCATATCTTCATTTCATTGCGATGAATGTTGCAATGCAATATAAAGTTAATTCATGCAAGCAATTGTATTGGAACATAATTTTAAATTGTAATCATGTTGCTTCATTTTGTAATGTCACAGCATTTCTTTGTATTTATATCAGTAACACAATCATTATTTTATATAAATGTTTTTATTTCATTATTGTAATAAATACATTAAGTAATAAGTAAATGTTAATAAAAATGTTTATTTTCAGAATATAGTGAATTTTGTATATTTTGCATCTATCCTAGCCCAAACAATAGGAAATTATCACAGCTATACAGTTCAAGTTCGAAGGTCCAGTTCTATGAGTCATTCAGTATCATGACAAAAACTTCTCTGTTGAGTTACAACATGTAAATAAAATTATTTATTATTTTTTCAGTTTATTGGAATCTATTGGCAACACTAAAAATTTATAAAGTGAATTCATCAATCATTATTAGAACTATTAAGCAAAATAATCAAACATATTGTTTTTCAATTTTGACTAGAATAAATTACCTGTCACTAATTTTTTAAACTGCAGAAAAATTATTTAATTTAGAAATTCTTTTGCTTTCAGTTAAACATTTTATGTAAGATATCTACAATGATAAAAGAAATGCTCAGTACTACAATTGTAATACAGGAACATCAATTAGCATAAATAAATAATTTTATAAAATGACTAAATAAATTGTAATTCAGCTTTCTGCATGCAAGGCTGCTACAAATTCTTCTAATTTTTCTTGAATATGTCGAACTCGCTCTAAAAAACGAAAGGAAAAAATGAATTCTGTAGACAATAACAATATCATTTTGTATAATAAAAAATTGGTTTATTTCATTAAAAATATTCCTAAACTGAAAATATCTTTATGTTAGCACAAACTGCTCTCTCCCCATTTTTTTTGTAAGTCTTTCTTATCAGGATCATTTTTTTTTCTTGCAAATTAAAATTGTTGATATATTTCACCAAAATAAAAAGCATATTTAAATCATCATAGTTAAAGGGCATTATTAAGATATTTGTTCAAAACTCTATAATTAAATGCTGAAACATTTTTAGCTTCTTTACAAAGTTTCCTAATAATATATATACATCCTAATATATATTCCTAATAATATAATCATGTTCAGTAATATAAAAAATATTACTGAACATGATTATCACTTCCATTTATTTCAATGTTACTCACTATCAATGATCCCTCTAACTGTAGGTTAGATCTAATTACAACTTTATAAGGTTAAAAGGTACATATTAATACACAATAAATTAATAGATGTTTATAAAAAATTACTACAAAAAGTAAATCTGCATATAATAGTATGCTACTCATTTAATTTTGAGTTATAGTATAAATGAATATTGAAATTCAGTTAATTTATATTAAAAAATCCACTACAGGGACATTTATGATGAGAAAATGATATTTCTATACCATCAGATTTAGTGCAGATCTAATTTTCTTTGTATTTTCTAAAGCTATCTAATGAAATATTGGATACCAAGAAAGGTATTTCTGATATTGAGCAAAATTGATAGTTAATTTTTAAAATCTTACTAAGTTCTTCAGCCAGCACAACTCTTCTTCCAGTCAAGAGTTTTTTCTTTTTATCTGTATCTTGGCTGTAATCTTCCAAAACTTCTTTAATTTCTTTTTCTAACCTTCGAGCTAAAATGTTTTAAACATAATGTAAGAAACAAGAAAAGGAATAAATATTGTAAAAAAGTAAAAACATCTTAAGAATTCAATTTTCATTGCTCGAGGATAAGATATTGTTCTGGTACAAAATTTTTGTCATGTACAAATAAATAAAGTCATTACTTAAAGCAATCATCCCATACACCAAAACAATTTTTATTATAAAAAAAAATATTTTAAAAGAACATTAATTTGTCATGCAACATGTAAGACCATACTTAACCATACATAAATATGAAATCTGTCTATAAAGTAATGAGACTGGCTTTGTAGTTCCCTTGGAATGCAACAAGTACCAACTGACAACTACAGATTGACGACCTTAATCCTGACAGAGCAAACATTATTATAGGACCCTTAGAGTTCTGGCAGTGGTGATTAAGTGAGCTTGCATTTCACCTTGCTTGCAGTTAAGTTCTAATACTGAACAACATGTAAATTTTAAATATTTGTTGAAAATTACACAAAACACCAGCTAAATGTTTACAGATGCTTACTCATACTTATGAGGAAACTATTGTCCCATATATGTTTATATATCCCTGTTCAATTGGTACAAAAATTTCACTGATGGTCGTGAGGAATTAGAAGATGACAAATACTCCACCTGGCAGTGACTTTGAAACATGACAAAATTAAGGGGGGGAAAAATCGGCCAGTTTGTTCAAGCAGATTATGAACTAAGTCTCAAAATGATATTTGAAACTACCGACATTTACAAAGACATTGTATGGAAAATTTTGCAGTTTGTGACCAAATGAACAAAAGGAATTTCATGTTAATACATTTGAGCAAATTGATGCCACATAATTATTACTTGCAACAAAATTGGAATTTTCATTACGATCAGGAAACAAAAAGAAAATCAATGTATTGGAAAAAATCCTCTTCAAAGTAAACAAAATTTTAAAGCAATGCTGATTGTATTTTTCGATTTTAAGGGTATCATTTCAGAAGAGTGGGTATGTGAAAGTAAAGAGACTGAACAACTATACACTGAAGTTTTGATTAAAATGAGAGAAAAAAATAACTGCCCAGTATTCTGATAAATTGGTTTCATTCTGCCTCAAGACTTCTCCTTCACTCAAAAATCTACATGAAGTTTTTGGTTAAAAAGTGAATTGCAACAATGAAACAGCTTCAAAATTCCCTTGATTTAGCATCCTGCAACTTTTTTCCTTTCCCAAATATAAAATCTGTGATAATAAAGAACCTGTTTTCAGTCATGAGAGGCTATTTATTAAGAAAAAATTGCCACAGTTATTAAAACAGTTATCACAAAAGGAATTTGCAATTTGCATTTGGACAGTGGGAAATTATAATGGGTCGGTGTGCAAGCAGCAATGGAAAAAACAGTGAAGGAGACAAAACAGATATACCATAAATTGTAAATAAGCATCCTTTATTAAGCCAATCCTGTTACTGTATAGACAAACCTTATAACATAATGTGAATTTTTACTTTTAAATTGTTTGTTTGCAATTTGATTCTTGGAAATACAGATCTCTGAAATTAATTTCAATTGACAGTAATTTTTAAATGTATAGATCAATAAAAGGTGAATAGACTTCTTAAGTGAGCTCTTAATTTTTGAAAGATAAATTATTTTTAGAAATTTTTTTTACTTGTTTCTTGATATAAAAAAAGTTTGAAATTTGTTATATAATTTCAATATTTCATTTGTTACATATTTTTATAACAAACTTTAAACTGATTGATAGTGTGAAATGCAATACAATAAAAAATGAACAATTGATATTGATGGAAATAACATCACCAAAAATTTGTGTCATAAAATTAAATTATGAGATGGATAATTTAACTACCAATGATGAATTTAGTCTGTTTCATAATTGGTAACTAAGAAAATGTTCACTATTGAGAGTTTTAGACAGTAAAAAAATTTGTTTCTAGTATGTTTTATTTCGAGATTTCAATAATTCATAAGATATTTCTAAACATTACCCATAAATGACATTTAATGTTTTTAATTGATAATCAGTGTCATTATTGTCTTAAAAAATCATCTAAAAGCAAATACAACTTTTGACAATTAATTGAATATATAACTCAAAATGATAATTCAAGTTTCTTGTAGAAATATGTAACAAATTATGTTCATACATGACAAACTAAAATTTAACAGATTTCAAAGTTTTGTATTTTATATTTTTCCTTACTCAAAACTTCCAGCTATGCACATAATTTTTAATAAAAAAATATTTTCTATGCATCTATAATACTGCAAAATGGATATTTAATTAAAATACTTGCCTTCTGCATTCATGATTTGCTGTCTCAAAGCATTAGAAGTGGTTTGAAGCATTCTTTGTATCCTCCAAAACAAAACTACATCATTACAATCAATCTACAAGAGAAATAGAAAATCTGCTATATATAATTTAATTAAATATTAAATCAAATGTGTAGAAACATATGTATGCATATTATTTTTACCTCAGAATCTAAACCTTGGTGATACAAATAAAAGGCTCTTTTGCAGTCATATGCTTTCTGTAACGATTTTTCTAAGAAATTTTTTCTGTGTAGAGGATGCCAAACTTGCTTAATCTAAAAAATATGAAAATAAAAAAATTATTTAACATATATAATTTAAACATACTTGTGAATTACTCCTTTTTGTAGAAATAAATAAATATTACATTAATTGAGATAAAATTTCTTACCTGATCATAATCAGCCTCAATATCTTTAGATTGCAAATTCCTTTTGATTGTAGTTAGTTCATCTGCACTTAAGGATGGATTAGGATTCCTATTCTATTAAACAATAAGCAAAAAATACAATTACATTTTAATAATAAATTATGTTCATTCGAAACATCAATTTTTAAATACCGATATGTTTAAATTTGAAGGAAAACATTTCCTTACATGATTTTACTTTTCTACAGTTTTAATGTATGTAAAAAGTACTTACATAACTTTGAAATAATTTTTCAATTTCATATTTAACATTGGACCATAGCTGCTGTTCAGGACTTCTACTAACCCAATGCAGCCATCTTTCAGTAAATCCAGGACCTTCCATTTCATAAATGTAAGCATTTGCTATTGGAAAACCATGAAAAGGAACAAAACATATAATTCATATACAGCTTGATTGCCTATGCATTTTACAACATTAATCTAAATTTTATTAATCTTATTTTATTTATTTAATATTTTTTTGTAGTCTGGTTTAGAAATATATATATATATATATATATTTCTGTTGTTAATGAACCAGATTTTTAGTTATTATTTGTTGTATTTTAATGAACCCATTAAACATTCTTATATTTTTATAGTTATAAGCACTTAATAATCTTTTTAAAATAATTTAATATATATATTATAGATTCATTTATGCAATTTTTTATTAGTTTTCAACTAATATGAAGTTGTAACTTTAACATAACATTTTTTTCTTCCATCCTATGTTATAATTTTTCATTCTTGCCATTTCATTGTTAATAACGTTCCATATATTTACGAACATAGTTTTTCAATGTTATTTAAAGAAACACAATCTGTATTTCCAATTATCCTTCATTTTCTCTAGAAAAAAGCAACCATTTAAGTTTTACATATTATAAGAGAAATTTCTTACTTTGAGAAAGTCTATCTTTTAAGCTGGATTCTAAAAATTTTATAGCAGAATCCCACTGATGCTTGTCAGGAACAGCTCTATCTTCAAGAGCATTCAGCTGAATAATACGCTTGAAAAATGAGAATTTTTTTTTTTTCAATTAAAAACAGTGTTATTTAAAATGTATTTTAAACAACATGACACTTTTCTACTACACAAAACAAGAAAGTTTAATTATGCTAAATAAAATTTGTTATTCTTTTATGAAAGACACTAAAAATATTTAGATTTATAATTAATTATAAAAACATTTTACTGCAAATTTTATATTTCTAAAATATAATAAAAAAACAAACACTAAAAGCATTTACTAAAACAAGAGTTTTTTACATAAATAAATAAACTTAATGACAACTTATCAATATTTTATGATTTCATACCTATAATTAATCTTAGTATAGAATAAGTTGAAAATGATAGCAAATTACTTTTAACTAGAAAGAAATGGGGTTGTTTAGAAAATTAAAATATGAATTTTTAAAATTGAGTTAAAATTTCTATTTCACACACATATGCATATATATAATATTTTTGTTTTATATTATTTGTTTTAATTTTTATATTTGTAATAACAAAAATATATAAACAAATGAAATCTGAAAAATAAAATTAGTCTTTATCAATTTTATCTTCAACATTCAGATGTTTATAACTTTTAAATGAACTATTTATTTTCCTTAGCAATATGTACACAGCTGCAATAATGTATAGTTTACAAGTCTATGTTTATTTTACACTTGCTCAGAAATTTTAGGCTCAACTTTTTTTTTTTTTTTTAATAATGTCTTAAACTAAAAAAAGTATTACAAATTCTTAAAAAGATTATTCTCCATAAATTTTATATTATATACATCATTGAAAAATTATAAAAGTATGGATAGGGTAAAAATTCACTTTTACTTAAATAATTCCCACACACACACTACTAATAAATTTAGAAATAAATAGAAGACATACCAGCATGTCCACAGCTTTATCCTCCCATGCATGATGCCGTACAGCATCTGCAACCACTGCTGATTTAAGATTGTCAAAAAGGTCATCATGTTCTTTAGAGGCCTTAGATTTATCTAATATCGAACAAAATTCTTCTTGCAAAGTTTGCCATCCAACCTAATATTAAATATGGAAATTTCTAAATAATATGTAATGAGAACTATCTTAGAATAAATATACAATTACTACCAAATCCCTTGCACAAGAAAAGAAATACTATCATTCCCATTATTATAGTACAATATAAAAATAATGCTATTTCCTGCCAATAAAAATTTCCAAGCAGTTTGGTTCAATTATAATGAAAAAATACACAACTTTTATATTAGAAGAAAATGAAACATTTCACAAATTTTAAAATAATAAAATATTAAAGCCATTCTTTTTAAATTAAAAATATGATAAAAATGCTACTAACATCAACACATTTTTTTGGCAACATCTCATCAGCCCAATGCTTTAATTTGATATCAACAGCTGTATTAAATGACCTATAGAAATATACATTTATATAAATCATATTTTTTTATATTATAAATTTCAAAAAAGAATGATTTTTATAACAAAAGCAGCACACTTTGAAGGTAACTTACCCAGCATTCCCAGCTTGCCAAGCTTGTACATAGATATTTTCAAACACATAAACTGACATCTTTTTCCAGAGTTCTTTTGACAAAGTTTCTTCCCTATAATACGCAGAAGGAAAAAAAAATTCAGAAAAGAGGGAAAAAAAAAAAAAAAAAAAAACTGAAATCTGCTCAGCAAATTTCAACTCATCATGTGTGAACATTCAAGAACGGATGAATAAGCTCAGGAATATGGCAATATTTAATAATGCACGAGATATATGAAGCAACTGATTGGAATATTACAAGAATGGCCAAATTCAAAGAACTTCATGAAAAAAAATTGTTCCAGAATCTCTAAAAGAATATACAAAAGTAAGATAAATGTCGTCATAAATGAAGAATGAAGTATTCCAAATTCTAAAAGAAACATTATTACATTCAATAGCCAAAAGAATATATCAAAGTTTGAAAATGTTAGACATAAATGAAGTATTCCAAATACAATAAGAAGCACTATACAGCTCAATAGGCATGGGAAAATGCCAAAAGTGATAAATATGAAACTTCAAGAAGAAGGAATTGATCAATGCACTACGAGTACTTACAAATGTATAAAATCACAAGCCAAAATGTGAAAAGTGCTTCAAACCTTACTACAAAACACTTCAAGCAAAAGAAAAATTCTCCAGAAAATTCCTAAGAATTAAAATATTATTCATGAATCATTTAAAGAGTTGAAGGGCTCAAACTACCATTTTTCTGCCAAAATTTGCAAATTTAGAATGGAGCTTTATTTGATTGCTACACTTTTTGGATTGCGTCACGAACGCCTAACCAGGATAACATGTTCACACGATAAAAAAACACATTATTTACTTTGCTAGTAAGAATTCTTCATCCTGCAAACTGATTTTATAACAACTTACATTATAGTTAGATACTTAAAAATGAGATTCTAATACTCGCTTTTCTAGCAGGACTGTAAAATTTGATGATCACTAAATTTTTCAATGAATTTTTTAACTTGCTATTGTAAGTAGTTTTAGATTTACTACAATAAAAACAACAATTATGTCATTTCTAATATTTCAGCCAATACAATAAACATCATTTAACACCATCAACTATAAAACTAAAGAGAATGAGTGAATTTTTATGTTTTGAATCAGATTATATCAAGACCCCGGATTTTAATCTCCTGTAACAATGTGGTTTTTTTTTCAATATAATGATTTCCTTTTGAAATAATATAATTAAAATTTGCATAATTATAGAATTTTATTATAATATACAAGTAGAATATGTACATAGCAATAAATTTCAGATAAATTTTAAAAAGATTCCTTCCTTTCCCTTCCCTAGTAAAAAATAAGAAAATAAATAAACAATAATTTTGCTTATATTTGGAAAAGGAAAGTTTTCCTAAAATAAATACCTGTAAATTTTCTATTTTCAGTTTAATGAATAATGCATTTTTCAGATTAAATTTTGAAGTACATTATTTTATTAAATCACATTATAATTTAACTAAAATTATTCAGCATTAAAATTGTAACTATATCAAAATTAACAAATGTATATACAAACCAATGCTTTGGAGATAGTTGACTTAGATTAATAATTTCATCCAGAAGTTCCCCTCTAGCTTTTTCAAATAGTTCATCCTAATAGTAGAAAATTAGTTGAAATTAATCTTTTGCTAAAATAAATACTTAAAATTATATATTTATCAATCACAAATAAGGGTAGCAAAACTCTTTTTTAAAGAATATTTACAATGACTTAAAACAGTTAATGCACTACAAACTTTATTTTTTTTTAAAATTTGGATAGGAATGAAAGGCTAACAAGTGACTTTTTTCTTCTTCCTGGATATATCTTTCAAATTTATTAATTAAAAAAAATGTCAACAAAATATGAATTTATAATAAACAAAATATTCATAGAAATTTTTTTGTTATACTTGAGTGGCATACACACATATATTGATACAAAAATATACACTATTTAAGAAATTAAACCAAAATTTGCAAACAGATAGTAAGGATAAAAGGAAACATTTCAAAAATTTACTGTGAAAACAAAGCAAAATCACATTCTTATAAATAACTACAAATGAAAATCTTTTTATGAACATTAATTAAATAATTAAATTTCACTATGATTTATATAAAAAAAAAATTCTATATTAAGCATTTTATAATCTCATTTTTTAATGTAATACTGAATTACAATATCATTAAATAAAATTTTGTACAATTTAAAATAAAATAACTATATATCACTCAAATATAAGTAATGGAGCAATAACAATTAATCCATAGTTTAATTATATTACTTAATTCAACTACTAAAATACATCGTATGTACTTAATAAATCCAGAAACTAATATATACTTCATCTGCCATGGGCCAAGGCCATCTGCCTGCTAGCAGATTAAACTAATATATATTATTATATAAAAATATAAATATATTCAACTATATAATACACTATATATAATAATACTAGTTGATGCTTTGAGTTTGCAAGTGGAGTAATTTGCATAACACTGAACTTTCTAATAAGCAAAAATATTTTTAATTTTATAATAATATTTTTACTAAATTATAAGTAAATACATTAGCATAACTAAAAGCAAAGAAATGAAAAAAAAAAAAAAAAAAAAAATACCCTATCTAGTTCCCTTAACCTCGGGAAGTTATTCTTCCACTCTGCTTCCAAGTTGAACCGAGCAGCTACAAGAAAAAATAATTTTAGCACATAAAAAAATAAATAATTTTCATCAGTTCTTAAAGAGCAAATAGTTTACAAATTAATTAAGTTAATAAAGTAGCATTCTTTTAAATAATAAATTACATAAGTTTAAAATTAATATATAAGTTTAATGAAAGCAAAGATTAAAAATAAAAACCAATGGAATATTAATAAGTTTAGTACTAAAGCAAAAATTATAATCAGCTAGGGCAATATACAGGTTTACTCATAAAATTTACAATTTATTTTAAGAATGAAATACATAATAGCAATTTAAAAATATATATATATATATCTATAATTTCAAACAATTTCCTTCTCTTAAAAAAAAATACTCATTTTTAATTTGAAATAAAAATGTCTTTGCTTTTAACAGATAATCTTTTAGAATAAATTTGCACTATGTAATTAGATAATTATTTGCTTGTGAAAGAAATTTAATTAAATATTATTAAAAAAAATAGCATGTGAAGGAAATTTCAAAAGTAAACCAACAGTTTGTGAAAGAAAAAATGTATCAATAAGAATAATTGAAAGTGGTCAAAGAATTGAAAAACCCCATTCCTGAAAACAATACCCATATATTTTATGGGTAAAAAAAAGTAAGACAAAAAATTCCATTAAAATTAGACATTAAGAAGTATGCATTCTTTTTAAAACATTTAATTGAAGTAAAAACATATTCATTTTAAAAATGTACCTTTGAAAGCATCAGCTTGTTGTTCTGCTGAGGCTTTTACCATTTTCCAAAAGCAATCAGAAACAGCAAAACTAAGATTTCTGGTTGAACATTGTGAAGTATTAAGAATGCCTGTTCTAATTTTTAAAAAAAAATTACTGTTAATACACTATACAAATGAAACATAATGAAAAAAGAATTGAATACCATTACCTTTTCTTATTACTCATTACATATTATTAATTTTTCATACTGCGAAATCAATGGACTTATGTTTTTTTTATAGTTTAACAAAATAGAGACAAAGGCAAATAATACAATGCACAAATTATTAGCAAAAATCAAAAAATTTACAAAAGAAATAAAGATACCTGCATAACTTTGAGCTCTTAAAGAAATCTTCTTCATAATGTTTGATGATACCTATACTATCATCTTGACTACCTATGTATGAGAAAAAATAATAATAAAATTCCAAACAAAAATATTTTCTAATTTTTTTTTAAAATTCTGACTCAATACTAAAAAAAATATGGCCCTTTCTTAATAAAATATGTATTTAAAAAAACAGAATACTTTAAAGTCTTACCACGGCCAGTAACAACAGCAAAATATCCCAAGGCTTTCATCGGAAACAATTTACCATCCAGTATTTTCTTAATCTGTACAATAAGATAAAGATAACTCTTTCCAATATATATATATCATAAAAATATCTTAAATATATGTAAAAACTCAAAAGAATCTAGAATTAGAATTAAAATATTAAAGTTAAAATGTCGATAAATAATGATATGTTTTAAAATTTATAAAATAAATTATATTACTTATTTAAAATAAACTTCATGAATGTTTCAGTTTGTTCAAAGAATAATTTCCTACAATGATAAAATAATAAGATATCAAATAGTCAATGACATAATAAACAACGTATAAATATGTAATACCCTTGAAGGATCAGCCATGTTTTTCTCTGCTAAATCGACTTTTGTAAGAACAAAAATTGTTCTTCTCCCTTGAGGATCCATTTGACTAACCAAATCTGTAACTATGCTTCGTTCTGCATCAACAGATCCATCTATAAAAAATAAAACACAATTAGCACATAATCATCAATAAAGTATATGCATAAAAAATTCATGTGGTTTCAAATTTAAAATTCTTTTTGCAGTTCTAAATTTAAAATCTCATAATTGGAAATAAAAAAATAATTATTATTTTGATACAAATCAGTGTAATAATTTTTATATTTGTATTAATAAAATAAAAACTATTTCCAATTCTTTATGTGACAAAAGATTTTTTTCAAATATCCAGTACTAAAAAATTTAATCATTACAATACAATCATCATGAAACAATATTTTAACACAATATTTAAAAAAAAATGCAAATACTATTAAAAATGCATATATAATTAAAGAGAAGCATTAAACTGATCTATTTACAGTTTAACAAATAAAATAAAAACAAATGAAAGAATAAAATATGCTATATACTATTCTAAAATAATAGTTATAATACATGTTCAAGAACAAATAACTTGCCTTGTATACACAAAATGATAGAATTTGGATTGCTCATATAAAGTTGGGTCATTTCTCGAATTGCTTCTCTTGTACCCTCCATCATGTCAGTAGTTACAGTCTATTCAAAGAGGCCATATATTAAAATTTTAATTTAATTTTTGCATTTATGAAATCAAATATTTTAGAAGAATAGTTCTATGAAAGAAAATATAATATTACAAAAAAATGTTACATTATTAAAATTACAGTAGATAAAGAGAAAAAGTAGAAATATCAAAATAAAATATATGTATATATCGAAAAGAAATTACACTTATGACTCCAGGCAAATCCACTAGCACCATCCTTTGTAATCCAGGGCCTTTAACTGTCATAGATATAACCTACAGAATGAAAAAATATTTTTAAAGTTTTATGGAAACATATATCATGGAATTATAGCTAAAATAATAAATATAGAAATCATACCTCATTACTAACAGTTCTACCACTTTCAACACTTTTTTTCATTCGTATCTCTACTTCTCTTCTTAAGTCAGCTAGCTACCAAATTATAAACATCAATAAAGTATTTAAAAACTTTTTTTAAAAATAATAACTTTTTTTAATTATTTATTTATTTTCATGCAATAAAATAATCTTCACAAAGGTATAATAAAAAAGAAGTATTATAGTATATAAATATAATCTCTATAATGGCATTATCAAAATGCAATTAATTATTTAAATTAATTTTTTATTTTGATGAGGTCCATTATTAATTATGACATATAGAAAAACATAGCAATTTTGCATTAAATAAGTGCATAAACAATATTTTAAAAACTTACATCACTTTCTTTAGTTAAATCAAATTCTCTAGAACTATCTTTGAAACAAGCAACGTGATAAGGTCCTTCACTCAATGTTACTTTCACTGGTGCTCTTGTCATCATTTCTCCAGCACCCCTATTAAACAAAAATTTGAGCAAAAATAAAGGAAATACAAACTAATTTAAATTGTCTATAATTATAAATAATTTTTAAATATCATTTATATCCTTCTTTATTTCCAACAAACAAATGATTAAGAAAATTAAGAGAAAGCAATCAGGCAGAAGTTGTACATTATCCTCTATATATTTAAAAACATACAAAATGCAATAATAATAACAGGGTGGGGAGATGGCCAAAATATTTTTGATTCTCCACTCTTTTTCCCAAATCTTTATTAATGGATTTTAAAAAAAAAGGAAGTTGAACAATTTATTGAACTTATATATTTATAAAAGGTTTCAGTATCAACAAAGTATTTTTTACAATTTTAAAGGTGCAATAATACTAAATTAAAGGACATTCTTATATTCTAAATTTCTTCTTCATTGGTGCAACAGCACCATTGCAAAGGCCGTCTGCCTACTGGCAGATTTCGAGACAGGAGATGTTATCTTTTTACGAGGTAAAGTGTTCAGTAATAAGCCCAACATTCTACAGTATTCTAAAGTTGCTTACAAAAATTTTTTTCACAATAAAAACAACAGTATTAAATTAAATATAAAAGAACTATAAAATAACTTAACACAAGCAAAAGAAAATTATATATTTCAAGATTATTTATTTATAATATATTAAATCTTTCTTCTTTAGAAATAAAAATTATTTTTTTAAAAAGAGTTAGTAATTGGATTTTTAAACAGACTCCAGCTGCTCCAAAAATGCTTGCTTCTTGACACTGACTCCACACTAATGAATAATAATAATACTTTTGTTATTTAAATACAAAAGTATTAATTGTAAGAGTGTTTTCTGGATTTTTAATAGAAAATCCCACACCAACGTATGAGTTTAAAACATAGAGAAAAGTAAAGTACTAAAAATTATTTCAATTAAATATTTCAGCTTATTTGAAAAACATAATTAATACTTCAGTCACTCATTCAGCTAAAAATTTTCTCAATATTCTTATAAGTTTCAATAACATTGAAAATTATTAGATTGTTAAATCTGATTAACATTTTTAATATTAATGAATATAGTTACACTCATAGAAAATTTTTATAAGCCCATTTGTGAAACAAAAATATCTGTTTTTCTCTTTTTTAAAAATAATCTAATTAAAGAACTCAATATGAATATTTATTTACATAAAAAAGTAAGTAAACTTTCAACAACTTTATTTTAAATTATTAAAAAGTAAATTTTACTGTACCTTGGAAAAATTCGAGCTTGTGCTATCATTTCCAAAACACTAGTTTTTCCAGAACTTTGATCACCAACCACAACAACCTAAGAAATTAATATTTAAAAAATTTTATTTCTAATGGCAAAGGAAAATAACAAAGTTAAATAAAAAAAAAACATATATAAAAAACAATTGGAAACATATGCAGAAAATTATAATAATAAAAAAACATCAGAGTCACAGCCTCAAAAATGCTGTAGCTCATCAGTATTAGGTTGTCTTGGAGTCAAATCGCAAAGATTCCTGTAATTATGCAGCTCAATTCTTTTAATGTTCACTCAAGTCAATATTTTAATTTAAAAATAAAGATAATGATAAATGTTTTCTATGATGTAATCAGATGCTAACCTCAAATGAGATTTTTCTTTTTTTATTTCAGACAACTTTCAATAGTTTTCAACTTCAATAGAATTTTATAAACACACATCAATACATTCCAATTGAGATTATTTATTATTACAGTTTACATCACAAGTTAGTTATCAACAAAGATGCCTATTTACAAATGTAGCTACAATTTATAACAGTAATGTTATAAAATCTTTTATTTTTATTTATCTTAAAAAATTTTTTAATTGTAGGAATGCTCATTACAATAAGATTAAATTAAAGATTATTTAAGACTTAATATTCCCAATATGTGTGATGAATTTATTTATTGCAGATATAAGGAAAAAATTACATTTTAAATATATACTTCTATGTAACATTTTGAAATGAAATTATAAGCATTGTAAGTTCAAAAACCATCATAAAAATTTAAAAAAAACCTTATATGTTCATATGTACTAAACCTATCCATTACACTTAATCCTAAATAGATGTCACAAACTAACAGGTTTTTGTAAATAGAGAAATGTTAATATGCACATAATTTAATGTATTTGTCCACACTATTGAATGTTACTTTAATGATTAAAATGTTCTAATTTTTACTCAAGCTGGGCGCTAACTTTTCAAAATCGAAGGAAGTCTTTAAAAAAACATCATTTACATGTTAATGAAAGATATTTTCATATAGAATATATTTTACAGTGAAATTTCTCAAAAACAACTGTTTATATTATTACTTATATAATATTTTCCAATTTAAATAACTGCTTCTATTTATACACTTTTATTATTTTAACTTCACATAAAAGATGGTGAAAATAGTTTTAAAAAGTTACATTATATCTGTAAAAAAACCTTTTTCTTTTTTTAAAGTTTAAAAACTATTTTTTAAAAAATGAGAATGCATACATAATTGAAACATAATTTGCTAATAAAAAATAATTTGTTATAATGAAATTACTAAGTAAATTACTACTAACCTAGAATAACAAAATCTTTTTATTAAATATTAATAGAATTTCTGATATATATATTTTTTTTAATGTGTTAGGCAACATTCAAAAGTCATTATCCACATTTTTTCCTAAGGTAAGTGAATATTAAAAATATTTGTTAAAGAAAAAAGAAACATTATAATCATTACTTTGATTCTTATACATATCAAAGTTAATAAGCTATAATTATACTTACTCTTGGTAAATGATCTTGTGTATTATAACTAGAATCATAATCACTTAGTTCATCCAAAACTTCTGAATACATGTCTATTAAAGATTTCTGTAAAATAAATATGCTGATTAATTTATGACTTGAAACATTAGCCAGTGCTTCAATATTTTAAATGCATAAAAATAATATGAAGTGAATTAATGTTGCCCTTAAACAAATATTTAACCAGACTGTTACTATGCAAATAATAAGAAATTTATATATTTATGTCAATTATGTATCAATAATAACATTTAATTAAAATAATTAATTACATTTAATTTAGAAAATCTATTAATAATGGTCTGCTACATAAGTTAAAAGCAATAGTTTTTTTTATGTAGTCACAAATTATTTAAAATAATGAAGGAAAGGAGACATTTGAAAGAAAAAATTTATACATATTGATTAGTATTAAAATAATTGAAAAATAAGTAATAAATATACCTTTATTTTTCTAGATGATTCTGATTTGAAAGACTTTAACATAATTTGCTTTCTTAGTTCTTTGTTTTCCTTCTCTAACCTTTCTACTTCTTTTTGATATTTAATCTGTAAAGTTAGATACATAAAACCAAAATTAAAATAATTTTTTTTTTTAAATAAACTGCTAATACATATCTTGATTAAGCCTGTTGGAAAAACTTACTTGAACATTAATTAACTCTTCTTGTAACTTATCTATTCTTGTTTTTTCATCACTAAAACTTGAACTTGAATCACCAGAGCCTCTAAATGATGCAGATGTAGCAGACATAGTTGTCTGCAGAACCATATCTGTTTTATAACATATGAATTAAATTTTATTAAATTTGGTACACAATGGATATTTATCATTTAAATATTAATTAATATTAATATAATATTAATTAATTATGTTAATACAATATTAATAATAAGTAATTATATATATATTAATTAGAGAAATTCATAATTAAATCTTATTTAGAATAGAATCACTTAGAATATCTAGCATAATTATAATTACTTCAACACATTATATATTAATAAAATATCCCCCCCCCACGCTTGAGGGTGCAAATATTAGAGTTCAGCAATATTTCATAAAGATTTTCTTTTTCCATTTACAGAAATAATTCATATGAGAATATTATACAAATTACTGCAAATAGCAATTTTCGATCATACTAATTAAATAATAGCAAATTTAAAAAATAAAGGATCAGCAAGATTTGTTTCTCTACAACAGTTTTAAACCAAACGAAACTATAAATTTTCTTTTTTTTTTTTTTAATCTAATTTTTCAAATTCTTTTCTATTATTTTGTAACATTATTAAGATTGTGTGTAGCAATTTAAGTTGCATTATGTAAAACAAATTTATCATTAATTAAAATGGAAATAAAGAAAATAAGAATAAATTGAAATTGCTAAATTTAGAACAGATCAACATTTACCATTTCATTTACCCATAATTAGCAACATGAAAATTAATAAAAACTCTTTTTAATTGCCTCTACACACAGAGGAATTTAACAATGAATAATTAATCCATAGATTATAAATATAAATAACACAGAAAAACTTCTTGAATCAACGAAGTTTATAAATGCTGAAAGAATGCATTCATTTTACATACATTACTACAGTACTAAAATTAGACATGAATATAAAGAAAATCCTTATTGAAATAAAATAGTAATATTATATAAATTGTTAAAATTCTTTTACAGAATTTTTTTTTTTAAATAAAGGTTTGAACAAGAATTAAATATATATTAATAATTCATAATATGAACCATATTTAATAATTCTGAATTGTAGTCCAATTAAGCTCTTAACAGAAAAAAAGAAACTTTTTTAAAAAATGTATAGGGAAGAATATATGGGGAATAGGGAAAAGTAATTAAAAAAAAAGTCAAAATAAAGAAATAAGTTTTAAGAAATAGAAATAATAAAGAAAATCACAGACCTAAAGGTAAAGATGGACTATTTGCTCCAAAACTAGCAAACAAACCTATTAAAAATAAAAAAATATATAATATTTTAAAATTTATTAAAAAATTTATATGAATTATATTCAATTATTAGAAATTATTCGATTTAAAATAACAGTAAACAGAAGTAAATTGTTCAATATAAATTTCAGAAAAATAGTTAACTGACAAATAAAATTTTATAACATTACAGTATAATTAGAAAAAATTATATCCATGCAAAACTCAATTCCTCATGAAAAAATTAATATTATTTGACATTTGAGTGCAATTGAACTACAATACAGAAATAAAAACTAAATTAGTAACTACAAAAAAATTGTAATGCTTAAATAAAATACATTGTTTTAAAACTGTTTTTTATTTTTATGTAAGTTTTACATACTAATTTACATGCAATGAGAATGAAGTATCTTTAAAACAATTTTAAAATTAATATGGTTTTTAATAATTCTTGCATAGCAGATAATAAATACAAAATATATCATACAATTTTTGTAAACTATAACTAACTAACTGTTACAAATTATTAAATTTAAAAAGGTTTATTCTAATCTCCCATAAATAATTTACCTTCTGCTAAATCTGTGGTTGGATCACCATCAGAAAGGTCATCTGAATTTAACAGATCTTTCCAATCTTCAATTCTAGTTGCAAAAGCATCTATGCTTTTTTTAATCCATCCTTTTTCTGGTAAATTAATATGATTTTTGAGGCCCATTAATGTTTCTCGATATGCATCAATCTTTTCTTGAGGAGGCATGATATCAGATATCCAACTAAAATCAGGGAGTTGATCTTTCCATTCATCATATTTCTAAAACAGATGAAGTAAATATTTTATGTAGGATAGTTTATTATATGTCTTATGTCAGTAGACAAGAAAAGGCATGATAAAGAAAATGAAAAACATGAGTGATGATTTTATCTTGATTTCAATATTAGTTACAAATTTTCAATAGCAGTATTAGATTTAAAAGTAATAGATTTAATTTTAGTTATAAAAATCTTAGTTGCTTTTTCTTTCTAAAAAAAGTGTCTGAAATATCCAAGTGAGTGATATAATGTTTTACTATATATTTATATACATACAAAAATAAGAATAAAATTGCTATGGGTCATTCAAGGTCAATTCAATCAGGTCATCTCAGCCCCTATTCTAAAATTTTGATGAAATTGGTTTTCACCATAAGGAGATTTAGTATGCCAACCACATAAAATATTTTCTCCGTAGACTAATTAGTTTTAATTTTACAGCCCATCAGACTTTCATCAAGTAAATGTTTTTTGGCATTCAATAAGCCTATTTGTATACTATACTTGCTCACATAAAAGCATTAACCTCCTTTGCATATAATTCAATCTCTTTGAAATTTCACATATTTATCAATAAAAGCACAAATATCTCAGAAAAAAATATGATTTTTTTTTTGTTTTAATTTACTAAAAAAAACCAAATAGTCTAAACATATTTTTTGGTGAAATATTAAACTTATTAGAACTGAGTTATCCAGTTAGGAAAAAGTATAATGCCATCATCCCTGCATTTTAAGTAAATTTAATATGCATCTATCATTGCCAAGGGAAAAAATTGATGTTCTTTTCATTTCTTATAAAAATATGACATTTATACATTTTCTATGATTTCTTGGAGGGGGAAAAAAATCCTTTCTTAAAAAAAGTATTAAGCAACTCTGCAGAACTAAAACATTACTGTTTTTTTTGTTAATTCTACAAGTAACATAAGCAAGGAAAGGTTTACTAGAAGATAATAACGAAAAATGAAATACAAAGTGCCAGCCTTTCATCTTTACCATAAATTGAATTAATCATGCAATTATTATCTTTAAAAAATAATTTGTAAGTTGTATAGTTTATAAGTCAACATTTTCAATCAATAAACAACTGGTTCTAAAAGACGTACTATACCAGTCAGCTGAAACTAAGAAATATCTTTAGAATGTGCAAGAAAAATTCATGAAATAAAAACACAATTTGAATTCTTTGTGAAGAAAATAAAATATTACAATAAATAATATTTTGCTATGTAGTTTGAAAAATGGAAGATATACAGTGTTGAGGAGTTTACATTTATAGTGTTGCAAATAGGCTTAGATCTGAAAGAAACGACATTGAAAAAAATAGTATATCTATCTGAGAATGACACAGATATTTTTCAATATAGAATATTTTAGAATAGGATCTACAGTAGACTTGTAGATAATTTGTCTGCATCATAAAAATGAATATTTAAAGACGATTGAGTTTCTACAAAAAATATGTTATGATCCCCTTGGAAAAACACAAGAAATCTGTAAAAATTAAATGAGCCAGTTCTGTCCATGATTTTTTTTTTTTTTTTTTTTTTATGTATGATTTCCATACATTTGTATTAAAAATTAATATGAAAAATAATCCAATTTAAGATAATCATATAATTTTTTTTATTTCTAAAACTAAGAGATAAACATATCTCAAGGGCAATAACAAAGCTATTTTGAAACAACAAATCCAAACCAATCAGCATATCAGCTTCTGTTATTATACTTAATATTTCATAGATCTAATTTTTATAATTAAAAAAAATGACAAAATTTGAATATATTCATTATTTAAAAGGCCCACATTTTTATGTAAGTAAACTACATTGTACATAAATATTAATTTCAGTTCATTGTTCAAGAGATATTATTAAACAAATCAAAGAATTATATTGATATATACACTGAAATAAGTTTTAATTGAATCATGAACTGTAGTAATCATTTCAAAGCGTATAGTTATTTAAATAGCATTTGAATGGCTTAAAAATAAGAAGTTTAAATAATGTAACTGTAGAAAAATGAATTCTGTAAGATTATATTTATTATATGAAAAGCAAAAATGTTTTTTAAGGTTTTTGTTGAAAAAATATTAGTTTATTTAGCAAATAAAAGAACTATTATTATTGGAAAAGGAATTAGTATAGTGACAGCAACATAATGTAACTAAAACATAAATTGTTAAAATTAATAAACATAATACCATAACAAACAATAGCATTTATTTTCGACTTTTTATTACCTTTGAAAGTTGAACACCTCCACCGACAGCAGAGCCCAATATAATATAACGTATTTTCAAAGCTCCTTTGAGCACTCTGAAAATTATTGCTATGTTCCTTTGATTATGGAAAGCAAAGGTTACACCTTTTAAAAGTTTGCCCTTAGGCGCTTTGCGAACAAGCGTCGAATATTTATAATTATACTGCTTTAAAGTGTTTGAACTGTATTTGATCAATTTAATTCCTGACATTTTTTTTACAAAATACTTTTTACTACAAGTATAAATGGAAATACTAATGATACCAACAAAAATTCAAGAATTTATTAATATTAACCCTAAACAAATAATTTTATTGGAAAGCAAATCAAGAATTTAGAGTTTTTAAATCGGAAACAATGTCGGTTATTTGTTAGATACAAAAAAATAAGTTGCGCTTCCTTCAAGCATTTCATCAGTCATGTGTGTTTACAAAATTACAATTACTGTAAAATTGCCAGATTCAAATGTTAAAAGACGACAATTCTCTTTCATTTTCATGCAAATTATAGCTTTGCTATAAATAACATGTTAATGGTTTATAGAATATTTAATAATGGTTTATCTTATCTATAAAATGTCTTAAGAGATCGTAGTCAAGTTTTTTTACATTATTCCATCAAGCCAGGATGGGCAATTTTTACTTACGAATTTTTACTTTTATGTACAGAAAAGTAAACAAGACTCTGTCGGACAGTGATTCTCAAATTTTTGAAATCGGGGCGCATTTAAAATCCTATACATAATTGTAGGTGCACTAGATACAAATATGGGAAAAAATATATTATGATAGTTAAAAGAAACATTTCTGAAAAATAATGTGTTAAAAAAATAAAATGAAATGCATCTTAAGTTTATTTATTCTTGTGTTTATTAGAAACATGATCCTGAAGTGTCCTAGTGATTTCTTCATTGTTTAGATATATATTTAAAGGGCAAACTCTCATTTTCTTGTCCATACATCGAAGATTTCATCTTTTTCTACACAATTGTGGTGAGAGTAGAAAATCTTTATTCACATAAATATGATGTGGAAAACTGTAATAAAATGTTCAAAGTTTTTGTAGATATTGACACGTATTCTTCTTTTAAAGAAGGTTTCGATAAATAAATCCTTATATTTAATCCTCAATCTACGATCAGTGAATCTAACTACTAGTCCTTCTTCAGTCAATAATAAACTATCAATTCCACAACGTACGGACGATGGACCCTCATAGGTTATAATCGAAAATTTATTAATAATAAAAATTATATCGACACTCTAGACATTCTAGTTGCGACAGGTGCACCCTGGTTTGTCCGCAACTCCACAATTCATCAAGATTTAAACATTGATTCTATTGACAACTATATTACTAAACTTTCTAGAAATTTCTTCAATACCATTGCTACTCACGAAAACCCTCTCATCAAGGCACAAACTATATTTACGCAATTGAATGGAAAATACAAGTATCCTTTCTCTACTTTTAAACGGAATCGAAACCTCAAACCACCATAATTTCCTGCTCACTTATCGCTTTTTAGATATTTTACTTCAACGCATATTTACTGATCATAAATTTCTTATTACGTTTTCATCACCGATGATTTAAATTTTTCTTACTTTCTACTTTTTTTCTCTCAAATCATACGATTACTATTATCTATTTATCATGACTTTTCTTTCCTACTGTCTTCAAATACCATTGAGTAGATGAACGCTTCGCGTTCAGACACTCGACACCTTTATTCAACAATGATGATAGTTGCGACATTTCTAGTTGCCAAGCATGGAAGTTACCGATCCTAGTTTCTCGGAAACATTCTTTGGTGCATTATCGCTTTCTGGCACATTTTACGTGAATAAAAGAAGGGGAAAAAACAATCAAAAAGGTTATTTATTTATAATGAAAATTGTTCTTTGAACTGTAAAATTAGACAAGAAAAAAAGTAAATATATTTATTTTTATATCTGTGTATATATTTCTCTGGAATACCATAAGGTATCCTTTGAGAACAACTTCTGGAGAGAACAGGGTACAAACTATAGTTCTATTGTTCAAACTATAGTTCTTCTTATAGTTTTATAGTTATTTTTTTATTTATAATGAAAATTGTTCTTTGAACTGTAAAATTAGACAAGAAAAAAAGAAGATATATTTATTTTTATATCTGTGTATATATTTCTCTGGAATACCATAAGGTATCCTTTGAGAACAACTTCTGGAGAGAACAGGGTACAAACTATAGTTCTATTGTTCAAACTATAGTTCTTCTTATAGTTCTATAGTTATTTTTTTTATTTATAATGAAAATTGTTCTTTGAACTGTAAAATTAGACAAAAAAAGAAGATATATTTATTTTTATATCTGTGTATATATTTCTCTGGAATACCATAAGGTATCCTTTGAGAACAATTTCTGGAGAGAACATGGTACAAACTATAGTTCTATTGTTCAAACTATAGTTCTTCTTATAGTTCGATAGTTATTTTTTTATTTATAATGAAAATTGTTCTTTGAACTGTAAAATTAGACAAGAAAAAAAAGAAGATATATTTATTTTTATATCTGTGTATATATTTCTCTGGAATACCATAAGGTATCCTTTGAGAACAACTTCTGGAGAGAACAGGGTACAAATTATAGTTCTAAACTAGGCACATGAGCATAGAAAAGGTCTTTACAACTGTTGTTCCATTTATTCTATGTCTCTCATGTGTATCAACTAGTTTAATATGCCAATTTCCACTATTCTAAAAATTGCTTCAATTTTCCTCATCATCTAATACAGATTTTATTTCTCAACCTATATTTATTATCTTATGAAAAAACAAATTTTAAAATAATTATATTTTTAATAAAAATTTACAAATTTCTTATTATTTGTGATTCGCCTTTTACTTTGACTAGAAGAATTGAAGAGATTTTTCATTTGCGATTTATTATTCCCACATTTAATTTTTTTATTGTTTTTAACTTTCTTCTGAATTTTTTTCTGAAATTTATAAGCTGTATTCTTCTCCCACAGAAAATCTGCTATCATTTTATGCAAAAATAAAAAATAAAATTTTTAAAAAAAATTCTCAAAAAATAAATAAATAAATAAAAATGTTTAAAAAAAATCTAAAAATTAAAAAAAATCTCAAAAATAATATTTTCTAAATAATATATTTATTTAAAAACATATTTAGGATATTTATTCATTATTTGCCTATCCGTAATTGTTGATTCTCCTATGCATTTTTTATGCTAAATAGTAATATTTTCTTTTTCCAAAAAGTTGATACAGCTAATTTTAAATTCAATTAAAAAAAAAAAACGCTTTTTTTTTCTTTTGGAAATAGAAATAACTTATAGTAAGTAGGCACTAATTACGTATTACATTATATGCAATATAATTTTATTTTATTTGATCGAAATTCATACAGCGGTATCCAAAATATTTGTACACATATGAATTCCAATGAAATAGAATGTATAACAGAATAGTTCTTTAGATACAGAGATGGATGCCAATAGCAACTCATTCAGATTTATCGGGTTGGCCTTTTATACATCGCTATAAAAAATTAATTCCAGAAACAACTAGTGGTATCAGTTGCACCTGAGGCTAATTTTTTTGAAGTTGAACACTCCACAAAATATTCAATTCATTCATCGACACTTTGTAATTTCCGGTGACAGCTGAGCTGTACCATCAGTGCTACAGTGTTCCATTCTGCTATGGAGGGAGAACAACGTTGGAGACCTATGTAAGTAATATCACGTCATTTGCTAATGTGAAATATAGCAGGTACCAGGCTTTTCTTTCCTACTGCCTTCACATACCATTGAGTAGATGAACGCTTCGCGTTCAGGCATTGACAAAGGCAAAGGTTGTGTGATTGTGGAGTGCCTGGGGACAGAATCCCCCTACCTCCATTGCATAATTAAGAAAAATAAAATAAAACTTTAAGAGAATAAACATAAGAGTAGTTAGTTTGTATCAGAAATGTTGAAAAAGAGTGGATAATTAGGATGAGCCATAGCTCAGGAGTAAAAATATAAAAAGTTTATATTGTGATAAAAAAAAAAATTTTTAAAAACAAAAAGTTAAAATCCTTTGCACTTTGACGAGAATTCAGATGTAATGTGAAAATCTCAGGAGTGTGTATGGCAAAAGAAAAGAGTAGGAGAGAACAAGAGTCAGAGCCGTGCCTCAATTCCCCGTGGGACGAATTCGTCTACCGAGCAGAGAGAAACATGCCGAACGTGCGGGCGGAAGCCTCTGGCAGAAAACGAATCGGTCGCGGTACTTATAGTGCGCTTTTCATTGGGCGAGTAATCCGACGCGGAAGGTAGGCGGAGCAAAAAGGCGGTGATTAAAACGCGGTCTGGCGCGTGCTGCCATCTAGCGCATGAGTTTAAAAGGAAAAGCTGCGATGCAAATTTTGAACGGAAAAACGGAAAAATGAAAAATAAAAGTAGAATTTAGAAAAACGGAGAAATAAACTATCCCGGGTAGAGGTGAATTCTTTTTGGTTGCGGAAAAGTAAGAAAGTGCTGATTTTTGATGGCTCTAGGTCTTTTAACGGATTTTCGAGTACAGTGGTCGTATGCCGGAAGATTTGCAATAAGCGGATTTGTAGACGCGCTGAATTTAGTAAGAAATTTTTCAGAAAGTTTCCGAATATGGTCTAGAATTGGTTCTAAATGTAGATCATCGTGAAGCATGCGTCTGTTGATGTAGAACGGCGCGTTGGTTATTCGCATGATTTGCTGATTTTGAAAAACCTGCAGTTTCCTCAATGTGATCATGGTAGCGGTAATCCAAATAGGAGACGCGTAAGTTAGAATGGGCCGCAGAATGGAAGTATAAAGAGTGAGTTTAGTTCTGATCGAGAGTTTGCTTTTAAAAATTTGAAGTGGTGCAATTTTTGGCTAGCAATGTTGGCTCGTTTGAGTGCATCTAGGATATGTGGAGTAAAGAGAAGTCGTTTGTCAAAAATAACCCCCAGGTACTTGTAAGTATGAACGAACGGTACTGGTTCATCAAAGATTTTGATGTTTGTCGGATTGACAGGCTTAATTTTCTTCGTGAAGATGAGGCAGGCACATTTTGATGCGTTGACTTTTACTTTCCATCTGGAAAGCCAAGTTTCAAGATGGGAGACATAATTCTGTAGGTTAGAAATGATGGTAGATGGATTTAGATGTCTGGAGATAATCGCAGTGTCATCCGCATACATGGCTGTGTGAACATTGGCCATGCGCGGGAAATCATTCACATAGATATTAAAAAGTAGCGGCGAAAGAAGTGATCCTTGTGGGAGACCGCTGGCGATTTCTCGTGGTGAGGATGTTTGGTTGTTTACTTTAACGCGGAAGTGCCGATTAGAAAGAAAAGAGTGAATTAAGAGTGCGATAGGTGTTGGAAATTCTAGTTGCATGAGTTTGAAAATTAGACCAGTATGCCAGATCTTATCAAACGCTTTCGCGATATCCAAGAAAAGTATACCGGTACTAATTTTCTGTGAAAAGCCGTCGTGTATGAGTTCTGTGACTCGAACGAGTTGGTGTGTTGTGCTGAGGTTTTCCTGAACCCAAATTGTTCAGGAATTATGATGTTGTTGTGTGTGCAGAAATGATTAATTCGTGTTAATATGGCGTGTTCGAAAATTTTACTGAGGCTGCTGAGAAGAGAGATGGGTTTGTAGTTTTGCGGTCGATTTTCATCGGAACCGCTTTTGTGTAATGGAGTGATGATTGCCGTCTTCCAGCAGGCAGGAAAGTGAGAAAATTTAAGCAAATGATTCATAATAATGATAAGCCATAAAACAAATTTAAGCGGGAGGTGTTTAATCATGGCATTGTTTATGTTGTCTGCGCCTGGAGCTTTGTTAGTTTTTAGTGAGTGAATAAATTTTAAAGTCTCCGAGGCAGTGATTGCATTAATGTAAGTGGCGTGAGGTTCGTGTAAATAGTGATGTGCAGCCGAGATAATTAAGGTGTCCGTAGAGACGTGGTTTTGATTCGGATTTGGTGAAAATTGAGTTCGCCAGCAGTCTGCGATCAACTCAGCTTTGTCCAGTGGTGAGACGGCAGTCGTCCCTGCGTCCGATGTGAGAGGCGGGATGGCAGAGCTATTGCTTCTTAACGCAGCTACTTTTCGCCAAAGTGAGGTGCTGTTGTCAGACAGGTTTGCGGTAAAGTTTGACCAGTTGTCACTGTTGAAGATCTTGACTTGTTTCTTGATGAGATTGGTTAGTCTTTTGATGGAGGCTTTTAGCGCTGGATCTTTGGAGTTCTGCCAGGCT
>BPLQ01014099.1:0-49359 GCA_021605075.1 Caerostris darwini
GTTTTATAACCCGTAACTGGCGTCTTATTCGGAAACGACGAGATTGAGGCCATTTCTTTTTTACATACAAAAATAATCATTTTAGAAACAGTAACTGGCGTCTTAATCGTAGCGAGGAGGTTGGAGGCCTCTTCTTTTTAAATACAAAAATAATCGTTTTTAGAACCAGTAACGGCATCTTAATCGTAAGCGAGGAGGTTGGAGGCCACTTCTTTTTGAATACAAAATAATCGTTTTAGAACCAGTAACGGCATCTTATTCGTAAGCGAGGAGGTTGGAAGCCACTTCTTTTATAAATACAAAAATAATTGTTTTAGAACCAGTAACTGGCGTCTTAATCGTAAACGAGGAGGTTGGAGGCCACTTTTTTAAATACAAAAATAATCGTTTTAGAACCAGTAACGGCATCTTAATCGTAAGCGAAGGTTGGGAGGCCGCTTCTTTTAAATACAAAAATAATTGTTTTATAACCCGTAACTGGCGTCTTATTCGAAAACGAGGAGGTTGGAGGCCATTTCTTTTTGAAATACAAAAATAAACGTTTTATAACCCGTAACTGGCGTCTTATTCGAAAACGAGGAGGTTGGAGGCCATTTCACTTTTAAATACAAAAATAATCGTTTTATATCCAGTGGCAGGTGTTTTAATCTTAAACGAGGTGCATGGAGGAAATAATGTGCTCATACAATTATTATTTTACCTTCGAACGAAAATGTCTAAAGGGCAACAAATATATTAGCATAACCATTTTAAGAAATTAACCTTTAAAAATTGTTTTTATATCCAGTTACTCGATACTTTCAGCAGTGGCAATTAAATGCATGTACAAGTTTCATAAATTTCAGTATTCTAAAACAAATAATCGTAATAATTCCTTCTTTAGTTATTATAAGCAATTGAACCAGTGGTGGGATTTACCTAATATTGAAATTTTAACGGTTTTCTTTTATTTGAATGAGTTTTTCTTTCCCCAAAAGGTTTCCAACTGTTGAAAATTACATGATATTGACAAAGGGAAGTTCTTTACAGCTTGAAGTATTGCTTCCTTTTTTACATAGATAAAGTGAATGAACAATATTTGCTGTCAACTCAAAATTTTTTTAATTCTTAAGGAAAGAAAATATATAAAATATAATTTTAGATCTGTTTTTTTCCTATGGTATTTTGACGTCATATGAAGTATTTACTGTATCCCTGTGGTTACTAATTACTTTTGCCTAAACATCAAATAGCAATGATCGATACAATGAATAGTGAAATCCGAATAATTAGTTTTTATTATACCCAGATGTACAGTATACAGAAGGATACTATATTCCAATATTCATGAAAGTTCTAAAATAAGAGGATTTCAATAGTTCAAAATTAAAAAAAATTGCAAAATAAATTTAAATTATACTATACTGCTACAAAAGAACAGAGACAGGTTTTTTTTAATGATATAAAGATTTCTGCAAAAGTTCATTTTAGCAAGGATAATAAGTATATTGTATTCGAAATTCAATTTAATATTTCATAATGCATTAAGTTCATATGATTGATAAACTTTCAACACACAATTGTCAATTTCTTCATAAATTTGTAATCCATTAATTTATACTGATTTAGTTAGACAGGCTATCTTGGGTGGAAACTCTCTTAACAATATAAGGCATAATAAAGTATTAAAAATGTATTTTAATTTCAAAAACTTGTAGGTTATAATTTATTTTGTTTTTAATATGCAGTTCAACATTTTAAATGTCATTTTTATGCCTCAAACATTCTAAACAGTACCCACATGTTCATTGCGACATATATAAACAGAAGAAACAAAAAAGCACGTTGAAAACCATTAAACATTTTAATTATTAAATTATTTTTTTTAAGGACTAAATGTAAATTGGGTATCATAATGCATAAGGTCCATAAGTATGATAATAGATGATGATGATAACGATATTACTTTAGTTTTAAAAACTCAGATCGTGATATTAACGCGCGTCTTGCCCTATTTACATTAGCATATCGATGTCCCAATAGTTCCAGCTCACCTTAATTAGAGAAATTTAATTACAGGTTGAAGCGAAAAGAGCTATGGACATAGATCCCCCTCTCTCCCTCTATGATTTGTTTTTAAATTTAGTAAATTTAGTTCAGTTTTATAATCCATTTTAGAATTTTCAATTGAATTGTTTCTTGAATTGATGGTGAAAGTATTGCACATCATTCGGAATCATCATTGAATTTTAAAAAATATAAATATTACAAAGCATATTTCAATAGTTTTAGAAAGCCATATCCTTATATTTTCACGAGTTTTGCTCTATTTACTGTAATAGATGGACCTCCCCATAGCTCCAGCTCTCCTTAATTAGATAATTTAATTATAGGTTGACGCAAAATGAGCTAGGGGCATAATATCCCTCTCTATTCATATATATTTTTTTAATTTAATAATTTTATTCAGTTTTATCATTCATTTTAATGATTTTAATTTATTTATTTCGTGATTTGGCATTGAAAATATTATTTATCATTCAGAATTCTGAATCATTTTTAAAAATAAAAATTTTACAAATCATATTTCAATAGCTTTAACAAGAAATATCCTTATATTTTAACGAATTTTAC
Source organism: Caerostris darwini (assembly GCA_021605075.1). Classification (NCBI taxonomy): domain Eukaryota; kingdom Metazoa; phylum Arthropoda; class Arachnida; order Araneae; family Araneidae; genus Caerostris; species Caerostris darwini. The sequence continues at coordinate 2,614 of BPLQ01014099.1, forward strand.
AATAATTATGTTAACAGATGGTCTTCCCAATAGCTCTAGTGAAATTATTGCTTATCATTCAATATCATCAATGATTTTTAAATACTGGAATTTTATGAACATGTTTCTGTAGTTTAAAAAGTCATATTTTCGGGAGTTTTTCCTTATTTACGTTAATATATGTATCTCCCCATAGTTCCAGCTCTCCTTAATTAGAGAAAAGTAATTACAGGTTGACGCAAAAGGAGCTATGGGCATAAGAACCTCTCTCTCTCCCTCTATATTTATTTAATTTAGTAATTTTATTCAGTTTTATCATTTATTTTAATAATTTTAATTATTTAATTTATTATTTCTTGAATTGGCATTGAAAATATTGCTCATCATTCGGAATCTTCAATCATTTTTATAAATATAAATATTACAAAATATATATTAATAGATTTAAAAAATCAGATCCTCATAGTTTAGCGAGTTTTGCCCTATTTACATTAATAGATGGAACCTTCCTGTAGCTCCAGCACCTAGCACCTTGAGCCAATGTAAAATATGGATTATAAATGTAATAAAATTTATACTCAGTGTCAAATATTCAATAAAACAGTATCATAACCTTCAGAAAATATAGTATTCAATATTTCTTCTCAATTTCCCACATTGCAGTAATGAGTAACTAGTGGTCAATTTATATTATTTTTAATTTTATATGGAAGGACTTATTACAGGCATACAGTAAATACCATGTTCCTAGGGGAAAAAAACTTCCCACTAAAAGCAATATCATGCATTAAATGTCAGAATCATCCATTTCTTCTGTTCAGAATGATACGAAATAGCAAAGAGTAACTCGTAGTTGTGATTTTCGTTTTTTTGACAAAGTATTTGGTGCTGGCAAAAAAACTCATTTGAATACTGATCTTCCGACATTTTTGGAAAAAAAGGAAATATTCTTTGTAAGATTTGGCGAAATTGAAACAACCGACTTTAATCTATGCAGTGACGTAATAAATATAGGGTGAATATTTCTTATACTTGATATAGAAAACTCCCTACAGTAGCAAGCATTTTTAATATACAATCACTTATATGTTTCATAGAGGACAGAAAGTATCCAATTGAAGATGAGACACGAATCAAATATCAATCTTTTCCATACTTCATGCATCATAATTCAACCATATGTAACTGAGAGTAAAATAATTTTTATAAGAAAGCAAGTTTCTACAACCCCCCATAATTTAAAAAAATGTTCCTTTTGCTAGCAACACAACTTGCTAGTATTCAGTGACTATTTTGATACTAAAGAAATAATTACAGACCAATCCTTCAAATCTAATTATTTCCGCCTTTTTAGGAGAAACATACTGTTTTCAATACAGCAATATTCACCCTAAGAGTTTTTTTAATGCAAACAAGACAAACCAACAGCAAACGTCGACTTTAATTATCATACTATTTTTCTTCTCTACAAATATATATTCAACAATACAATGGGTACAATAGGTCAACCAATTCTTTTTCTCCTAATTCAAATAATCGTTTATTAAATCCAGCTCCTGTGTCTTTTTAAAAAACGTAGAGGTTGGAGACAATTTTTATACCGAAGAAAATAATCGTCTTTCATATCCAGTTACTGGTGTCTTTTTAAAAAACGTGGAGGTTGGAAACAATTTTTTATACCGAAGAAAATAATCGTTTTTCATATCCAGTTACTGTGTCTTTTTAAAAAACGTAGAGGTTGGAGACAATTTTTATACCGAAGAAAATAATTGTCTTTCATATCCAGTTACTGGTGTCTTTTTAAAAGACGTGGAGGTTGGAAACAATTTTTTATACCGAAGAAAATAATCGTTTTTCATATCCAGTTATTGGTGTCTTTTTAAAAAACGTGGAGGTTGGAGACAATTTTTATACCGAAGAAAATAATCGTTTTTCATATCCAGTTACTGGTGTCTTTTTAAAAAACGTGGAGGTTGGAGACAATTTTTTATACCGAAGAAAATAATCGTTTTCATATCCAGTTACTGGTGTCTTTTTAAAAAACGTGGAGGTTGGAGACAATTTTTTATACCGAAGAAAATAATCGTTTTTCATATCCAGTTACTGTGTCTTTTTAAAAAACGTGGAGGTTGGAAGCAATTTTTTATATCGAAGAAAATAATCGTTTTTCATATCCAGTTACTGTGACTTTTTAAAAAACGTAGAGGTTGGAGACAATTTTTTATACCGAAGAAAAAAATCTTTTTTTATACCCAGTTACTGCTGTCTTTTTCGAAAACGTGGAGGATGGACGTAATTTTTTATACCGAAGAAAATAATCTTTTTTTTATATCCAGTTACTGGTGTCTTTTTTGAAAAAGGGAAGGTTGGAGGTCCTTTTATACCGAAAAAAATAATCTTATTTTTTATATACAGTTACTGGTGTCTTTTTTGAAAAAGTGGAGGTTGGAGGCCCTTTTTTTTCCGAAGAAAATAATCTTTTTTTTATATACAGTTACTGGTGTCTTTTTTGCAAAAGTGAAGGTTGGAGGCCTTTTTATACCGAAGGAAATTTTTTTTATATATATATACAGTTACTGGTGTCTTTTTCGAAAAAGTGGACGTTGAGGGCCATTTCTTATACCGAAGAAAATAATCGTTATTTATATCTCGTTACTGGTGTCTTTTTTGCAAAGGTGAAGGTTGGAAGCCCTTTTATACCTAAGAAAATAATCTTTTTTTTATATAAAGTTACTGGTGTCCTTTTCGAAAAGGTGGAGATTGGAGTCATTTTTTTATACCGAAGAAAATAATCGTTATTTATAGCCAGTTACTGGTGTCCTTTTCGAAAACGTGGAGATTGGAGTCAATTTTTTATACCGAAGAAAATATTTGTTATTTATATCCAGTTAATGGTGTCCTTTTCGAAAAAGGGAGGTTGGAGTCAATTTTTTATACGGAAGAAAATAATCGTTTATATATCCAGTTACTGTTGTCCTATTCGAAAACGTGGAGATAGGAATCAATTATTTATACGGAAGAAAATAATCGTTTTTTATATCCAGTTACTTGTGTCCTTTTCGAAAACATGGAGGTTGGAGTATGTATTCAAAAAAAATTTTTTTAAATCCGGTAACTGTCATCTTATTCAAATTCGAGGAAGATGGAGGCTATATCTTTTACAAATGAAAAATTCACCTTTATTAAATACAGTAACTGACATATTATTCAAAATCGAGCAGGATGGAGGCAATATCTTTCATAAATGAAATATTCATATTTTTTCAATCCAATAATTGACATATTATTGAAAATCGAGGAAGAAGGAGGCAATGTCTTTTAAAAATGCGAAGTTCATTTTTTTAAAACGAGTAACTGACATCTTATTCAAAATTACGGAGGATGGAGGCTATATATGTACAAATGAAAACTTCAACTATTTCAAAACTAGTAACTAACATCATATTTTAAATTGCGAAGGATGCAGGCAATGTCGTTTATAACGAAGAAATTATTCGTTTTTAAATCCAGGTACTACTGTCTTTTCCGAAAACGTGGAGGTTGGAGGCTTGTCTTCTATAACAAAGGATATATTCGTTTTCAAGTCCAGTTACAATTGCCTTTTCTGAAAACGTGGAGGATAGAGGCTATATAATTTATAAATATAAAATTATTTTTTTTAAAATCCTGTAACAGTCATCTTCTTCAAAATCGAGGAGGAGGGAGGCTATATCTTTTACAAATGCAAAATCCATCTTTTTCAGATCTAGTAACTGTATCTTATTCAAAATCGGGGAGGATGGAGGCAACATCTTTGTCAAATGCAAAATTCATCTTTTTCAAATCTAGTAACTGACATCATAATCTAAATCGAGGAGGTAGGAGGCAATGTTGTTTATAACAAAGAAATTATTCGTTTTTAAATCCAGGTACTGATGTCTTTTCCGAAAATATGGAGGTTGGAGGCTTGTCTTCTATAACGAAGGAATTATTCGTTTTCAAATCCAGTTACAATTGCCTTTTCTGAAAACGTGGAAGATGGCGGCTACATATTTTATAAATACAAAATTATTTTTTTTAAATCCTGTAACAGTCATCTTATTCTAAATCGAGGAGGATGTAGGCAATGTCTTTTATAACGAAGAAATTATTCGTTTTTAAATACAGTTACAATTGCTTTTTCTGAAAACGTTGAGGATGGCTATATAATTTATAAATACAAAATTATTTTTTTTAAATCCTGTAACAGTCATCTTATTTAAAATCGAGGATAATGGAGGCTATATCTTTCACGATTGCAAAATTCATCTTTTTAAATCTAGTAACTGTATGTTATTCAAAATCGAGGAGAATGGAGGCTATATAATTTATAAATACAAAATTATTTTTTTTAAATCCTGTAACAGCCATCTTATTTAAAATCGAGGAGGATGGAGGCTATATCTTTTACAAATGCAAAATTCATTTTTTCAATCAAGTAAATTGAATCTTATTCAAAATCGAGGAGGATGGAGGCTACATCTTTTACAAATGCAAAATTCATCTTTTTCAAAACTAGTAACTGTATCTTATTCAAAATCGGGGAGGATGGAGGTAACATCTTTGTCATATAGCAAAATTCATCTTTTTAAAATCTAGTAATTGTCATCATATTGTAAATCGAGGAGGATGGAGGCAATGTCGTTTATAACGAAGAAATTATTCGTTTTTAAATCCAGGTACTAATGTCTTTTCCGAAAACGTGGAGGTTGGAGGCTTGTCTTTTATAACGAAGGAAATATTCGTTTTCAAGTCCAGTTACAATTGCCTTCTCTGAAAACGTGGAGGATGGAGGCTATATAATTTATAAATACAAAATTATATTTTTTTTAAATCCTGTAACAGTCATCTTATTTAAAATCGAGGAGGATGGAGGCTATATCTTTTACAAATGCAAAATTCATCTTTTTCAAATCTAGTAACTGACATCATATTCTAAATGGAGGAGGATGGAGACAATGTTATTTATAACAAAGAAATTATTCGTTTTTAAATTCAGGTACTGATGTCTTTTCCGAAAATGTGGAGGTTGGAGGCATGTCTTTTATAACGAAGGAAATATTCGTTTTCAAATCCAGATACAATTGTCTTTTCTGAAAACGTGGAGGATGGCGGCTATATATTTTATAAATACAAAATTATTTTTTTTAAATCCTGTAACAGTCATCTTATTTAAAATCGAGGAGGATGGAGGCTATATCTTTCACGATTGCAAAATTCATCTTTTTAAATCTAGTAACTGTATGTTATTCAAAATCGAGGAGAATGGAGGCTATATAATTTATAAATACAAAATTATTTTTTTTAAATCCTGTAACAGCCATCTTATTTAAAATCGAGGAGGATGGAGGCTATATCTTTTACAAATGCAAAATTCATCTTTTTTTCGATCAAGTAAATGACATCTTATTCAAAATCGAGGAGGATGGAGGCCATATCTTTTACAAATGCAAAATTCATCGTTTTCAATCAAGTAAATGACATCTTATTCAAAATCCAGCAGGAGCGGGGCTATATCTTTTACAAATGCAAAATTCATCGTTTTCAAATCTAGTAACTGTATCTTATTCAAAATCGAGGAGGATGGAGGCAACATCTTTGTCAAATGCAAAATTCATATTTTTCAAAACTAGTAACTGACATCATATTCTAAATCGAGGAGGTTGGAGCCAATGTCATTTATAACGAAGAAATTATTCGTTTTTAAATCCAGGTACTAATTTTTTTTCCGAAAACTTGGAGGTTGGAGGATTGTCTTTTATAACGAAGGAAATATTCGTTTTCAAATCCAGTTACAATTGTCTTTTCTGAAAACGTGGAGGATGGCGGCTACATATTTTATAAATACAAAATTATTTTTTTTAATTCCTGTAACAGTCATCTTATTTAAAATCGAGGAGGATGGAGGCTATATCTTTTACAAATGCAAAATTCATCTTTTTTCAATCAAGTAAATGACATCTTATTCAAAATTGAGGAGGCTGGAGGCTTTATAATTTATCAATAGAAAATTATATATTTTAATCCTGTAACAGTCCACTTATTTAAAATCGAGGAGGATGGAGACTATATCTTTTACAAATGCAAAATTCATCTTTTTTCGATCAAGTAAATGACATCTTATTCAAAATCGAGGAGGATGGAGGCTATATCAATTACAAATGCAAAATTCATCGTTTTCAAATCTGGAAACTGTATCGTATTCAAAATCGAGGAGGATGAAGGCAACATCTTTTACAAATGCAAAATTCATATTTTTCAAATCTAGTAACTGATACCTTATGCAAATTCGAGGAGGATGGAGGCAACATCTTTGTCAAATGCAAAATTCATCTTTTTCAAATCTAGTTTCTGACATCATATTCTAAATCGAGGAGGATGGAGGCAATGTCTTTTATAACGAAGAAATTATTCGTTTTTAAATACAGTTTCAATTGCCTTTTCTGAAAACGTGGAGGATGGAGGCTATATAATTTATAAATACAAAATTATTTTTTTTATATCCTGTAACAGCCATCTTATTTAAAATCGAGGAGGATGTAGGCTATATCTTTTACAAATGCAAAATTCATCTTTTTCAAAACTAGTAACTGTATCTTATTCAAAATCGAGGAGGATGGAGGTAACATCTTTGTCATATGCAAAATTCATCTTTTTGAAATCTAGTAACTGTCATCATATTCTAAATCGATTAGGATGGAGACAATGTCGTTTATAACGAAGTAATTATTCGTTTTTAAATCCAGGTACTAATGTCTTTTCCGAAAACGTGGAGGTTGGAGGATTGTCTTTTGTAACGAAGGAAATATTCGTTTTCAAGTCCAGTTACAATTGCGTTTTGTGAAAACGTGGAGGATGGAGGTTATATAATTTATAAATACAAAATTATTTTTTTTAAATCCTGCAACAGTCATCTTATTTAATATCGAGGAGGATGGAGGCTATATCTTTTAAAAATGCAAAATTCACCTTTTTTCACTCAAGTAAATGACATCTTATTCAAAATCGAGGAGGATGGAGGCTATATCTTTTACAAATGCAAAATTCATCGTTTTCAATCAAGTAAATTACATCTTATTCAAAATGCAGGAGGAGAGAGGCTATATCTTTTACAAATGCAAAATTCATCGTTTTCAAATCTAGTAACTGTATCTTATTCAAAATCGAGGAGGATGGAGGCAACATCTTTGTCAAATGCAAAATTTATATTTTTCAAATCTACTAACTGACATCATATTCTAAATCGTGGAGGATGGAGGCAATGTCATTTATAACGAAGAAATTATTCGTTTTTAAATCAAGGTACTCATTTTTTTTCCGAAACCGTGGAGGTTGGATTCTTGTCTGTTATAACGAAAGAAATATTCTTTTTCAAGTCCAGTTACAATTGCCTTTTCTGAAAACGTGGAGGATGGAAGCTATATAATTTAAAAATACAAAATTATTTTTTTTAAATCCAGTAACAGTCATCTTATTTAAAATCGAGGAGGATGGAGGCTATATCTTTTACAAATGCAAAATTCATCTTTTTCAGTTAAGTAAAGGACATCTTATTCAAAATCGAGGAGGATGGAGGCAACATCTTCTACAAATGCAAAATTGATCTTTTTCAAATCTGGAAACTGTATCTTATTCCAAATCGGGGAGGATGGAGGCAACATCTTTTACAAATGCAAAATTCATCTTTTTCAAATCTAGTAACTGAGATCATATTCTAAATCAAGGAGGATGGAGGCAATGTCTTTTATAACGAAGAAATTATTCGTTTTTAAATACAGTTACAATTGCCTTTTCTGAAAACGTGGAGGATGAAGGCTATATATTTTATAAATACAAAATTATTTTTTTTAAATTCTGTAACAGTCATGTTATTTAAAATCGAGGAGGATCGAGATTATATCTTTTACAAATGCAAACCTCATCTTTTTAAAATCCTGTAACAGTCATACTATTTAAAATCGAGGAGGATGGAGGCTATATCTTTTACAAATGCAAAATTCATCTTTTTTTCAAATCTAGTAACTGTATCTTATTCGAAATCGTGGAGGATGGAGGCAACATCTTTGTCAAATGCAAAATTCATATTTTTCAAATCCTGTAACAGTCATCTTACTTAAAATCGAGGAGGATGGACGCTATATCTTTTACAAATGCAAAATTCATCTTTTTTCAATCAATTAAATGACATCTTATTCAAAATCGAGGAGGATGGAGGCTATATCAATTACAAATGCAAAATTCATCTTTTTGAAATCTGGAAACTGTATCTTATTCAAAATCGAGGAGGATGGAGGCAACATCTTTTACAAATGCAAAATTCATCTTTTTCATATCTAGTAACTGTGTCTTATTCAAAATCGAGGAGGATGGAGACAACATCTTTGTTAAATGCAAAACTCATATTTTTCAAATCTGGTAACTGACATCATATTCTAAATCGAGGAGGATGGAGGCAATGTCATTTATAACGAAGAACTTATTCGTTTTTAAATCCATGTACTAATTTTTATTCCGAAAACGTGGAGGTTGGAGGATTGTCTTTTATAACGAAGGAAATATTCGTTTTCAAGTCCAGTTACAATTGCCTTTTCTGAAAACGTGGAGGATGGAGACTATATAATTTATAAATACAAAATTATTATTTTTTTAAATCCTGTAACAGTCATCTTATTTAAAATCGAGGAGGATGGAGGCTATATCTTTTACAAATGCAAAATTCATCTTTTTTCAATGAAGTACATGACATCTTATTCAAAATCGTGGAGGATGGAGGTTATATCTTTTACAAATGCAAAATTCATCTTTTTCAAATCTAGTAACTGACATCATATTCTAAATCGAGGAGGATGGAGACAATGTTGTTTATAACAAAGAAATTATTCGTTTTTAAATCCAGGTACTGATGTCTTTTCCGAAAATGTGGAGGTTGGAGGCTTGCCTTTTATAACGAAAGAAATATTCGTTTTCAAAACCATTTACAATTGCCTTTTCTGAAAACGTGGAGGATGGCGGCTATTTATTTTATAAATACAAAATTATTTTTTTTAAATTCTGTAACAGTCATCTTATTTAAGATCGAGGAGGATGGAGGCTATATCTTTTACAAATGCAAAATTGATCTTTTTTCAATCAAGTAAATGACATCTTATTCAAAATCGAGGAGGCTGGAGGCTATATAAATTATAAATAGAAAATTATATATTTTAATCCTGTAACAGTCCACTTATTTAAAATCGAGTAGGATGGAGGCTATATCTTTTACAAGTGCAAAATTCATCTTTTTTCAATTAAGTAAAAGACATCTTATTCAAAATCGAGGAGGATGGAGGCTATACCAATTACAAATGCAAAATTCATCTTTTTCTAATCTGGAAACTGTATCTTATTCAATATCGAGGAGGATGGAGTCAACATCTTTTACAAATGCAAAATTCATCTTTTTCAAATCTAGTAACTGTATCTTATTCAAAATCGAGGAGGATGGAGTCAACATCTTTTACAAATGCAAAATTCATCTTTTTCAAATCTAGTAACTGACATCATATTCTAAATCGAGGAGGATGGAGGCAATGTCTGTTATAACGAAGAAATTATTCGTTTTTAAATACAGTTACAATTGCCTTTTCTGAAAACGTGGAGGAGGAAGGCTATATATTTTATAAATACAAAATTATTTTTTTTTAATTTCTGTAACATTCATGTTATTTAAAATCGAGGAGGATGGAGGCCATATCTTTTACAAACGCAAAATTCATCTTTTTTCAATCAAGTAAATGACATCTTATTTAAAATCGAGGAGGATCGAGATTATACCTTTTACAAATGCAAAATTCATCTTTTTCAAATCCTGTAACAGTCATATTATTTAAAATCGAGGAGGATGCAGGCTATATCATTTACAAATGCAAAATTCATCTTTTTCAATTCTAGAAACTGTATCTTATTCAAAATCGAGGAGGATGGAGGCAACATCTTTTACAAATGCAAAATTCATCTTTTTCAAATCCAGTAAATGAAACTTTATGCAAATTCTAGGAGGATGGAGGCAACATCTTTGTCAAATGCAAAATTCATCTTTTTCAAATCTAGTAACTGACATCATATTCTAAATCGAGGAGGACGCAGGCAATGTCGTTTATAACGAAGAAATTATTCGTTTTTAAATCCAGGTACTAATGTCTTTTTCGAAAACGTGGAGGTTGGAGGCTTGTCTTTTATAACGAAGGAAATATTCGTTTTCAAATCCAGTTACAGTTGCCTTTTCCGACAACGTGGAGGATGGAGGCTATATATTTTATAAATACAAAATTATTTTTATTAAATCCTGTAACAGTCATTTTATTTAAAATCGTGGAGTATGGAGGCTATATCTTTTACTAATGCAAAATTCATCTTTTTTCATCATGGAGGTTGGAGGCAATGTCTTATATACCGACCAAAATTATCATTTCTATATCCAGTTACTGATGTCTTTTTGAAAGCATGGAGTTTGGAGGTAATGTCTTATATACCGACTAAAATTATTTACTTCTAAATCTAGTTACTAATGTCTTTTTCGAAATTATGGAGGCTGGAGGCAATGTCTGGAATACCGACCAAAATTATTATTTCTAAATGCAGTTACTGATGTCTTTTTCGAAAATATGGAGACTGGAGGCCAATTCTCATTTTTATATCTAGTTGCTGGTGTCATTTTTCTGGAGCGTAGAGGCTGGATGAAATGTCATTTATACCGAAGAAGAAAATCGTGTCTAAATTCAAGAGAAGGTTGTCTATCTTTATAGCAAAGCAGGTGCTATGAGAAAAACCTTGTACTTTTTTTTGCCATAATTTGTTATCGCCCTTCGAAATGTAACTGGTGGTCGACTTTAACTGCCCACCGAACAAATTACGATGAAAAGAATCTTTTCAATCTGGTTTCCCCAGCGTTTTTCAAAGGAAAAGAAATTGGAAGAAAACTATGTCTGATAATGAAGGCGACAATCATGTTTTTACCTTCTCAATTATGAATAACCTTTGTCTTACAGAGAAGTACAACTAATACAACAAGAAGTACAACAGTAGTATAACAAGAAATACAACAAGTTATTGTACAACCAATAACGCTACTGGACACTAAATTTTATAATAAATGTAAAAATAATCTTTTCTCTGCAGCAGAGTTAAGCAAAATACGAACTTATCATGTTCCAGAACGTGTAATGATTCAATGTGTCACAATTTTTTAATGTCGTTCAGTTAATCTTATGTTCTTGATGGAAAAGAAGATACACAACGAAAATCTAGTGTAATAGTGCAATTTTTTATTCTATTCCACGAAAGAGGATTCAACAATGTGTAAGTTGCAGTCGACTCTCTTTTTATAGCGAAACTATTACTACTAAAAGAAACTCGTATAGACACTACTCTGTTTTTTTCCACATAACGTGTTGGCAAAGACTAACTGGAGATGATCCTTCCTTTTAAACCGAAGAAAATAATTCAACACAAATATTTAAATCCCATTATTCCTCCTCTCTTTAGAGGAAGGGAAAATGGCCAATGATATCCAATTTGCACCAAAAATAAAAAAAATACTACAAAAATATTTTTTTATCAAGCGTCAAGTATCTGCTGTTCATTTCACTTTTTTGATACCAAAGTTGTACAAGCGAAAACTAATCTTACCTTAACCTTGGATTCTTGAAAGTGAATTCGCTTTTCCTTGCATTTTAAATTAAAAGAATATCGTGTATAAAAAGATTCTTTCACAAGTCAAGTATAAAAATCAAAGTCTTTTTCTACATCGCTAAATAGGATTCAATCAATCAGTAACCAGTGGTCCACCCTCTCTTTATAAAGAAGCATTTATTATGAGAACAACCCAACTAAAAACAAGAAATAAATGTCCTGGTATGTCCTTGCAGTGCTCCTGTCCTAGATATTCTCAAACGGCTTTAGCTAGATTAAGGACTGGCCACACTGGAGTTTGTCTTTCAATGGAGACGAGAAGACATATACCCTTTGTCATTGTTCGGCCATCGCGTCTCCCTCTCATCTCATCGATTGTATTGGTGCCTCTGTGAGGCAACTGTTGAATGAGGGGAGGACAGTCAATGTTGATGCAGCATGATCTACTGGACTTGATTTAGGATTCTAAATCAAGGGTATAAGCAACAACAACACAACCCATCTTGATATAAATATATCACTTTTTTCTACACAGCATGTTAAAATGCAATTACGTGCAACCTACGATCGTTAAAGGAAAAAGACAAGTTACTACGGTATCAAAATTTTTGAATCCTAGTTACTCACTTGTATCTTAAAGGGAAGAAATATCTTATAGTACTGTAAATTATTGAACAGAATAAAAATATTTTTATCCTACTCCATGTGCTGTAATCCAATGAAGAATAAAATATTCTACTTCTATTTTTCATTTCAAAGCTGTTAATACGAGAGCATCTCTCTTCAATACAGTTGTTTCTGTAAACAGTGAAAGTTGAAAAGTGCATTACTGCAAGTCACAGCATATAATGAATACAAAAATAACTCTTTTTTGTCTCTCCATCGACGACTTAATGATGATAAAGGTTTTTTCTTTTATATCGGAGCATCTACAACAAGAAAAAACTTTTTGAGTCCAATTACTTATACATTTTAAAATGCATTTATATTAATTGTATATTGTTCCACATATGTAAAAATAATATTGTGTATTAGTTATTATCTAATGAGTAAATATTTTATGTCATTCTACTGAATCCTTTAATAATGTGTCTCAATAAATAAACCATTAAAAATAACGATTATACGGTTTCAAGTTTCTTAAAATTATAACATAAACTTATAAATAGGGATGCAAAAAGGTATGGCTTTTTATAAACAGGTATGTAATCCTTTCAATTAAAGCTGACCAACTCGCTAGATGCATGCTAATCATTGTCAGGAAAGAGGCCTAACATAAAGCTTAAACATTCTGAAGACATTAATTTTGTAAATTATTACTTTATTTTTTTAATTCATGAGCAATTATCATTATTAAACATATTTTTAAAGGCATATAATAAGCCCATAAATAAAAATATTTGCTTGTTCCCATTTTAGTTTCATGTCAGGTTTCGGGTTCGAGTCCCGGCGGTGCCATGGTTGTTTGTAGTGGTTCGGAATCCACTTTAAAAGTAGGTCCCGGTCCTAATAGGATCGTAGATCGTTGCCGGGGCAGTGTTACTCCGCGTCCGTGGCTTATCTTCAAGTTACACGCGCCCCCTGGGTAATGCAAAGTGAGTACGTCTCTGCAGCACTTGCCTTAAGGCATCCAAAGACCAAGCTGTCCGTGTTTGCCAGCTGCATTAGAAAGAAAAAGTTTCATGTAAAGATTTATATTTAAATCATTAAATTTAAAAAAATATATAAATAATAAAATTATAAATTAATAAAATTAATTATTATTTATAATTTAATTATAAATTAATAATTAAACTTAAACATTCTAAAGACATTCTTTTTATAAAAAATTATTATTATTATTATTTTTTTTTTTTTTTTTAATTCGTGATCAATTATTATTCTTCAACATATTTTTAAAGGCATATAATAAGCCCATAAATAAAAATATTTGTTTGCTCCCATCTTAGTTCCCCGTAAAGATTTTTTCTAAATTTAACGAGTAATTTAATTATAAATTAATAAAAATTAATAAAACTAAATATTGATTATAATTTAATTATAAATTAATAAATAAACTTAAACATTCTAAAGACATTAATTTTATGAAATTATTATTATTTTTTTTAAATTATTTTTTTCTTAGTTCCATCTAAAGATTTTGTTTCATTTAAGTAATTGAATTAAAAATTTAGGAAAATTGTTAAAAACTGATATAATTTGTTGGAAAATTAAGCTTTATTATGCCCTCACTTATTGAAAAATTTAACCTTTACACCAATTACTTAAATAGTAATTATAATAATAAACGAAAAGTTAGATTAGATGTCTATTGACAGATAAAAACTTATTACTAACAGTAGTTAGTTTGATCGAACAGGATATAGATGGATTATTTTTCTGTGAAAAATATCAAATATCACACTATAGTGATACATTTATTCATCATTGTGAAAAAAAAAATTATAAAATATTTTATATGTTTTTGGAATGAAATCTACTCAATAGTAATATTTTCTAAATTGCATAAAAAATATGAGAAATATTTTTTAAAATTATTTATCTACTAGATAGATATTTTTTTAAATTATGTACTTCGTAGATATATAATTAAAAAAATAATTAGTCGATTAAATAATTTAATAATAATGAAATAATTAAAAATCAAATGATTAATATAAAATAATAATTAAATTAATTAATTAATTGTTTTCTAAAATATTACGAAATTTTACGATTTTTAATTTTATTGGAATACTCGATAACTTTAAAAAATGTTATAAATGGAAAGAAATGTAACGTTTTTATGCTAACTAACTCCCTAACACTAATCCCGTGGTGGGCCAAGGCTGTCTGACTACTGGCAGATTTCGAGACAGGAGATATTTTCTTGTTATGTGGTAGATCTGTCAGCCTTATGCCCAACAGTCATATTAGGATGGGACCTACAGTTTAAAGTGGATTCCGAACCACTACAGAAATTCGTGGCACCGAACACCAGGCGTTAGTCACTCAGACATCATGCCACCACATTTTTATGCAGCTTTGCTTAATTTGCCATGGAATATATTTGTATAAGAATTATATTTTTTCAAAAACAACACGAAAATTAGCATTTAAAAACGACTAGAGATATTTCCGCCTTTTTCCAAATACGACACGAAATCCCAAAATTTGGATGCCTTTGCTTTAATTTATAATTTATTCATATTAAATTTTGATGCTTTAAAATATTTTCCATATCTTTTGAATTAAATAATATCCATATTGTAACAAATTAATTTAAATTTACACAAATCTTTTTAAAAATTAAATAAAAAACAGTTTAACAATTGTAATGATTTTAAAAAATTTTAATTAAAAAAAATATTGTAACCTACAATAATTTCTAAAAAATTAATATATATCTTTTGTTACCATTCTATTCTGCATATAAATTATTTCTTATATGATAATACGCTTATAATCAACTAGTTAAAAGTGCTGAATTTTAATCTATTACTTGAATAAACTGGATAAATTGGAATTAAATACGATTAAATAATCTTTTATATTCCAAAACATTGCTAATTAGTTATGAAAGAAACATAGAAATTAACACATAAATTTGCCCGACTCGTGAATCAGTGGTGACGTACGCCGCTGGTGAGCATCAGGAATGAGGTTCAATCTGCTGGCGGTATTGTTATAGACGCTGTTTCAAAGACGAGGAGACTCGATGGCGCATTTGTGATATTCAGCATCTTGCCTCGTTAGTTAGACTACTACTACACCACACCACATCACTGTGCCTAGAGCTGAGTTGCCCCTTTACAATTTGAGAATGATGTGGGTGAGAAGAAGTCTGATTAGGCTCTGTGACGCTCTACGGTTATATGAGACAGGAACCTACGGCTGTGGCTACCGAGCGCCAGAGCGCTAGCCACTCGGCCATCAGGTCCCTTCGTTAGTTAGACTACTTGGTGAAATTTTTCCGGGTTTTCTCCGATACGATACGCAAATGCTGGTTGTACCCACTCAAAGTCCCGGAAGGCATTGCCCTCTTTCTTCAGCGACTTGGAAACGAAGTCAGACTTTTACCTACAGGTGATCCGTCACAACCAGAAGCTGACCCCTTCCATTCCCTCCTTCCATCCATCATTCGTCTCGCGTTCCTGGACACTGAGAATTAATCACAATAAATAATTTTTTCTACTTGTAAGGTAAAGTTTGACATACAAAAACTGGCCGTGGCACGGATGTTTGGGACAAACCAAGCAAATCATCGATGGCGTTTTGTGATGGTCAGCGTCTTGTCTCGTTAATTAGACTACCTGGTGGGACTTTTTACGAGTTTTCGCAGATATGACACGTAAATGCGGGGTAGTACCCATTCAAAATCTTAACGCAAGGCACTGCTGTCCTTTTTCAGCGACTCGGAACCCAGTCAGATTCTACCTACGGGTGCTCCGTCACAACAGAAGCTGTCCCCTTTCCCTCCATCCATGACTAGACAATTCTTGGGGTGTCCTTCTTGCGCTACCGGACTCTGTGTCCGGTAGCGCAAGACTTTAGAGTTGGTCACCGCAAATATATTTTTCTGCTTGTAAGGGTAAAGATTGTCGTACAAAAATCATTAGAAACTTTGGATTAAAAATATAATTTTTGAAATAAAGTTAATTTGAAAATGAAATGAAATTAGTAGATCTCTAGATAAGAAACAAATCAGTTTTCATCTGTCAGTGTGTATTTCAAAAAAATTAACCACTTATAAGTTAAATTTTTTTTCTCTAAATTTATTAATTCTTATATGATGTGTAGCTAAAAAAATCACGATTTTTTAAAAAATTTCTTTATTTTAATTAAATAAAAACTGTTTTAACTTATTATATCGTATTGTATAATTTAATAAGACCTTATAATGTTATAATACATAAGTTAATAGAAATACCAATTGTTTTTATTTTTATTACAATATCATCTTTAACTTAATAGTAGTGCCAGCTCTTCATTATGTAATAAAATTTTTTAAGTTAATTAAAATTGATTTAGTGAAATTTCAGTAATTTTTTTTAGATTAGTGTATAGATTATTGATTTAATGCTCATGATATCCTTTTTTATGTAAATGATTTTAAATTAAAATTATGAAAAAAGGGAACTTTTGTTAAAAAAATAAATGAATGAAAGAAAGAATTAAGCTTTTACGAAATTAAAATTGGAATGACGAATTGAAATCTCAAATTGATGAAGTTTATTTTAAATTTTTAAAAAAAGTATGTAAAGTACAGGAAAGAATGATAAAGTTATCTTTAAAAAAATATGAGGAGAAATCTTTTTTTTATCAATATGAATATTATAATCTTGAATTTTAAGTCGTTTTTAATTTCTAATTTATGCTTAATTTTTAAGAATGAAATTAATACTTTATTTTATTAAAAGTTATCCAAATTTAGTCAAAAGTCAAATCAAATTAGTCCAAAATCAGTGGCTTTATGTGCTTTACTGCAATTGACACATTTGAGAATTTTGGCCCAGTACGAGCCTATAGGATGTACGGCATTGCTGAATTCACTGGCAATCAAATTTTTACAATTTGCTGTTGGGGGAGTATATGAATAACATTTAAATTTACGGCATTGACCTGACCTTTACGGCGTTGACTGTAGGAATGGTTTTTTTTTCTAATACAGCTAGTAAACACTTAGACGGCTGTCTTGGATGCCTTAAGGTAAGCGCTGCACAGACGTTACTCACATTGTATTACCTAGGGGCCGCTTGTAACTTAAATATAAGCCACGGACTTCTGAGTAACAATACCCCCGTAACGCTCCTGTTAGACAGGGACCTACGGTTTAAAGTGCATTCCGAACCATTACAAACATCCATGGCACTTGATGCCACCTCCACCAGTTTATCATAAAACAGAAATTTTTTGTTGTGTTAGCCATAATCTAACATGTTTTGGTAAGATTTTACTTAATATAGTAACCAAAACTGGTGTGTAATGAGTAGACGTTGCTGGTTTTTCTGCAAATCATGTAAAATTCTGTGACGGAGAAATTCCTTTTTTTCCTCTAATTCTGTTGCAAGTTCTTCAAGGGATTTATCTGTAGGAATGTTGTGTTGCTTTTCTTTGTAAAGAGATGCTCTGATGTGAATTCCCAAGATGTCTTTTATTATTGCCAATTCTCTGGCGGTATGATGGGATTAATTTGCCTTGCCGAGTAATGCGCATGTATTCCATGCATTTCAAAGTAATTACTTTTGACGACATGTTTTCCTTGAGGATTCTAGAATGTGCTTCGGTATCGCGGCATTTGGAACCTCAAGTACAATGAGAAAGAACCGAGCGATATGTTCATATTTCATTTGTAAATTTAAAAGGTTACGGCCTGTATTACTATCTGCCATACCAAACTCTAAACTCGCCCTCTCAAAGTGTTGGGCCCTCTAGATTTAATTGAAATTACCAACGGAAACTTAGAAAGGAAAAATGAAAAATAAATACAAACACAAGTACAGGTGCTTAACCAGAATTGAAAATTAGAATAAAAAGAAATAATACAAACAGGAAAGCCTGACACAAATCAAATAGATAAACTGAAATAAACGCTACTAAACGAACTTCTATTTGGCGCGGCCTGGGGGCCAATTGGTTAGCGCTCTGGCCTTTGGTACTTCAGATTCAAATCCTGGCGGTGGCATGGGTGTTTGTGAGTGGTTCGGAATCCCCGTTAAACTGTAGGTCCCGGTCTAATTAGCCCAAAGTCTTCACGAAATGACCGTAGAGCGACAAACCAAATCAATTTTCTATTTGACAGAGCAAAAAACACTGCCCTATCTAACTTCAATGTTCTTTATTACTACCCTACGTAACATACTTCTATCTTGTTTTATTATTTTCAAAGATAGTAAATTAAAAGAATCACCGAAAAATGTGGTGTTGCGCAGAATCTCTGACGCCTGATTAGAAGACAAAAAGTAAAGGTGAGAACATATGAGATATGAAAGTAAGGTCGATGTCAGAAGTGTAATCCATGAGGTTAGGGTTTGTATTTCTAACTACCATACCAAACTCTAAACTCGGCCACAAAAAGTGTTGGGCTACTCAGATTTACATGAATTTACTAACGAAAACTTAGATAGGAAAAATAAATACAAATACAGGTGATTAAATTGAATTAAAAATTAAATTTAAACAGAAACAAAATCTATATGAACAGGAACGCTTGACACAAATCAAATGGATAAACTGAGTTAAACGCTACAAACGAAATCCTTCAATTTCGCAGATAAAATTACACAGCACTATTCAGCTACGGTGGTCTGTATTACTACCATACGTAACATATTTATATCTCGTTTAACTGTGTCCAAAGACAGTAAATTAAAAGAGGCACCGAAAAATGTGGTGTTGCGCATAACCTCTGTCGCCTGATTAGAATACAAAAAGTAAACGCGAGAACACAATCTTCTTCGGAGGCTTTGTCGTGGTGTATGGGATGGGAAGGCTGCGGAAATCCATCGATGAAAATTATATTACCGGAGTCAAATTGCTCTTTGTTCTGACTTTTCAAGGGGGGTAAAGTGCATTATTGTTTTTCTTAGTATTATTCAACTACTACTACACCACACCACATCACTGTGCCTAGTACTGAGTTGCCCCTTTACAGCTTCGGAATGATGTGAGTGAGAAGAAGTCTGATTGGGCTCTGTGGCGCTCTACGGTTATATTAGACCGAGACCTACGGCTTAAAGTGGATTCCAAACCACTAAAAACATCCGTGGCACAACCGGGATTCGAACCCGATAACTGTGGGACAGAGCGTTAGCCACTCGCCATCACGCCCCTGTAAGTTACCTACATTGTTTTTCCTTTATTACTTTTTTGTGCCTTTTTATTTGTCACATATTTTGGTTCCAAGTAAAACATACAGTTTTGCTCGCGTTTTTAATTTCAGATCCATGTAGACTATCTTAGTTTGTACTTGGCATTATTCGTTTTCTCCATTTTATCATGGCAAATGCTACGTTTAATTTTATTGATTATACCTCAGGGGAGGAATTGAACTTTAAAATGAAAGAAATATTTTAGAAAATCAACAAATCGATTCTCAAAATAGATCTCAATCATTGAGCTTTCTATTTGAGGTTCCATACGAAACCATATATAAAACTCATCCTAAAATTTAAAAATATAATTAAGCTTCAAAGGTATCAACTCTGAAACGTGTAAATAATATGCTTATCCTCCGTCAAGGGAAACTCCTGATGTCTACTGATCATTTCTAAACAGCGCAAGTATTATCTAATATTAAAACAAGTATGGCTATTCCAGTAATTGCATCTATTTAGCCCGAAGAAATTACCACTTCTTTTCAGATCCATGATACCCCATTAGACATAGAATGAACAGATTTAGCCAATGAACTTGAGGAAGAAATACGTTTAACTTGTTAGTAATATAAACACATCACTATTCTTTCCAGTTTGGGTAATTATTCTCTCCACTATAATACTCGACGAAATTGTAGCTGAGTAGAAAAAAAAAACACATTATTTTTCCATTTTTTTTTTCACTCATTTTTTTATTTCATACATTCACGCTTTTTTTTTTTTTACTTCACAGTTTCTTAAATCTGAGGGGCCTGAATGGCTAGCGCTCTGGCGCTCGGTACCACAGGTTTCGGGTTCGAGTCCCGGCGGTGTCATGGATGTTTGTAGTGGTTCGTAATCCACTTTAAATTGTAGATCCTGGTCCTAATAGGATCTTAGAGCGTTGCAGGGGGATTGTTACTCCGCGTCCGTGGCTAATCTTCTAGTTACACGCGCCCCTGGGTAATGCAAAGGGAGTACGTCTGCGCAGTGCTTGCCTTAAGGCATCCAAGACCATGCTGTCTAAGTGTTTGCCAGCTGCATTAGAAAGAACAAAAAGTTTCTTAAATGTATTCAATATGACGAGGCCCTTAAGGCCAATGATTTAAAATGCTCAAAGAGAAAGGTGAAAGAAAAATTTAAACGAATTAGCATTACATTTTTTTTATCATTTATTGAAGTACACAGATAATATTAGCCGGAAAAAAAAAGGCGCATATTGATCCAATTTCCACCTCCATCCTTTACGCCTTACGAATTTAACACTAAAGACGAAATATTCCGTCTTCCTCATAGCACACGTTGGACATTCAAGAACTGATTACAGACATTTGGTAGGATCAGGAATCCTTTCACCTCCTGTCTCGAAATCTGCCAGTAGACAGACGGCCCACCATGGAGCTGTTGCGCCAATGAAGAAAAAATGTTGTTATTATTAGAATGAAATCCCAAATAATAGATCATATAGATACTCAATTTTTTTTTTTTTTGTTTCACCTATATATGTAGGTGTGATAGATGTATTTTCACTCCAAGATTAATAGAGCATTTTCGGGAAACGAACTGAAATTCTACCGAATATTTGGGAAGTTTTGTATCGTCAAGTGTAGGAAGGGGCCTGAATGGCCGAATGGCTAGCGCCCTGGTGTTCGGTACCACAGGTTTCGGGTTCGAGTCCTGGTGGTGCCATAGTTGTATGTAATGGTTTTCGGAATCCACTATAAACAGTGGGTACTGGTCTAACACGATCGTAGAGCGTTGGTTTTTTTTCTTTCTAATGCAGCTGGCAAACACTTAGACAGCTTGGTCTTGGATGTCTTAAGGCAAGCGCTGCACGGACGTTACTCACTTTGCATTACCCAGGGGGCGCGTTTAACTTGAAGATAATGCCACGGACGCGGAGAAATAATGCCCCCGTAACGCTCTACGATCCTATTAGACCGAGACCTACAGTTTGAAGTGGATTACGAACCACTACAAACATCCATGGCACCGCCGTGACTCGAACCCGAAACCTGTGGTATCGAGCGCCAGAGCGCTAGCCACTCCGCCATTCAGGCCCTCGTAGAGCGTTGTACAGAGTGGCTTATTAAATAGGAAAAAACGAACTGTTTCTATGTAGTGATTAGGAGATTATAGTCCTTGTTGCTTCGTATCCCTATATACCCTTTCGATTCAATCAGTCAAGAGTAGGTGAATTATTTGTAATATCTGGAAAAACTGTATCAAATGATAACGTTATCACGTGAGAGAGCACGTTGCAGAACGTAGTTCTTTAGCAACTAATAGTTTCAAAGATGCAAAGGTCTTCGAAGTTGGCAGAATAGATCTTGCAGGGCCCTTGTACATAAAATGTGCGTAGTTTTGTTTATCTGTTATTTATTGAGCCATTCATCTAGAACTAATGTAGAATCAGCACGTTTATAATTTTTGATTACGTTTGTTACATTTGTTTATTAAATAAATTTTTAGTATCATTCCTTCATTGATACCGATATATTTTAATAAAAAAGGTGAAGCATCAAAAAAATTGGTGAGCGTTGCAAACATTTTCCAGTTTTAAAGAATTTTTAAAAAATTAGTAAAGCTCTAATAATGTTTAAGAAAATATACTTCGTAAATTTTTATATATTGAATACATAATAGTTGCTTATAAATTTGTTTAAGTGGAAAGGAAAGCAAAAGTTTCATGATATAGTCAAATTATTTATGAAATTTCTTTAGATTCCGTGAATATTACTTGCCAATAATTGTCTCACTAAGCAACAATGGATTTATTCCAACAATGGGATTTTCAACAGTAAAATTACCTCAATAATATTTTCTTGTCAAAAGCATTATTAAAACACACAACAGAGTAATAGTAACAATAAATCATATCCCACAGACATTGTTTCTTTCATTTGGAGCACAGATTTTGTCGCGTAAGGTACATATATTTGCTCCGAGTCAAAGTTTTTGCATTTATAACCACTTCTGGACAATTTTTGTTGAATTTAATAACAATATATAACAAAGCTGACTTTAAAAGATATATGTAAGTATTTCAATGATATTTACTTTTTTTTGTGGAGTATCTAGCTGATAAAATAATTTCCTATTCGCATGCTAAATAAAAATGAGTCTTATTAATAATTATTAAATCGGATAATATTCAACTGATGATTTTTAATTTTAGTGATTATAAAATATAACAAATTATTTTATTATAAGAAACAAATAATGATGTAATATATAAGTTTCTGTAAAGAGTAGAAAGCCTCATTTCCGTTTTACAGGAAATGAATCATAACATAGCATCGCAAATATTTACACTGAAAACGTAATTCTATAATTTTAAATTTAAGTTTAAATTGTTATTATCTATTGAAGTAATTTTTGCGCATTTATGTGAGTTACATTTGAGAAATCTTACTGTTAACAAAATTTAAAATATCATCCAAATTTTTAGAAATGTTTTCTTTAATATTCTTTAAATAATATCGTAATTTCTTCGTATACAAATTACAAAGCATTGCATACAACTAGTATTTTAAATAAATAATGAAGAAATATTGAATAGTGAAGGTTTTTATAATCAGCAATATACAGTATCAGTAATATCATCGGTATCTGTTCACGAGTAGAGCTAAATAAAATTTATTCGTCATCTTTACAGTAAACATAGTAGAACTATTAAAATTATTCTTCAAAATATTCGTATTGCGCTTATTTAATTTATCATTCGCAAATGAAAATTTTTAATTATAACTATTTAAGTATAATATTGATTTAAAAGTATATGAGAATAGATGCCCTTTAATGATCCATGGTCATTTTTTTCTTGATGACAATTTTCTTTTAAGAATTTGTTCTGTTTTCCGATCTAAAACATAGCAACAGTTACTAATTAATTATTTTTTATTTGTAGCCTTATATATAGTGCATGTAAAATTACTAGGCTGTTCTATAATATAATGAACTAAGTGCACAATTTTTTAAATGTTTCAAACAAAAATTTTTTGGGCTTGATTAATCAAAATAGCTTCAACTATTGGGCCTAAGATCTTTTGATTAGGGCCTGAAAGGCCGAGTGGCCGCTCTGGCGCACGGTACCAAAGGATTCGGGTACGAGTCTTGGCTGTGCCATGGATGTTTAAATTGGTTCGGAATCCACTTTAAACCGTAGATTCAGGTTCAACAGGAGCGTTGCGGGGACATTGTTACACCGCGCCAGGAGCTTATCCTTCAAGCTACACGCACATCCTGGGTAGTGCTAAGTGAGTAACGTCGGTGCAGCGTTTGCTTTAAGGCATCAAAGACAATTGTCTAAGTGTTTGCCAGCTGTATTAGAAAAAAAAAAATCTTTTGATTTTCGCAATGCTTTTAAAACGTAAAACCGATATATCTTTTTTGCCAACAATATATATCGATGTACTTCTGCCATCGATTATAAAGCATTTTTATTCCAGTTTAAAAGGACACCTTTGATTTAGAATGAATAAATTCAATAAAGGTTGTTTTGGCAGCTTCTTGATTTGGTTGGTTTGTGTTTGGATTCCTGGAGCTTCCTAACCCCGAGGGGCGACATCTCCTGTAGAACATGATATAAACAGTTGATAATTAGGTAAATTTCCCAGAATAATAGAAAAAAACCTAATAAATTAAAATATTTCGCGGTATTTTAATATTAATATTCATCATCACCATCAAAGTCGACAGCCCCATGTTGAGCCCAGACCGTCTAACTACTGGCATATTTTTAGACAGGAAATTTTTTTTACGGTGTGGGGTTGTCAGCCATACGTCCAACGCTCTGCAGTCACATTAGACCGGGACCTACAGTTTAAAGTGGATTCCGAACCCCTAGAAACATCAATGGTACCCTCCAGGATCCGAACCCGAAGCCTCTCTGGCACCGATATTAATATTACGATCATAAATTTTAATTTCCTGGATTGCAGAGTTCTCACGGTTATCAATAGAGTTAAAGAAATTTTCCAAAACGTGTTTAAGGAAGTCTTTAAGTGGAGCAATATTAATGGCTTGCTGTATTTCCGAATTTTGAATATACCATTTAGCTGCTGAGATTTGTCTGAGACTAATATTTAGAAGAGCTTCAATTATGTTTAAATTAGAGTTAGCGCCATAAGACCAGACTGGACATGCGTAGGTAAACATAGGTCGTAGAACAGCTGTATATAAAAGAATTTTATTGTTCCTGCTCATGCTGGAGTATCTTTTGATAAGAATAATTTTTTTTTTTTAAATTCATGCGAAATTTATTTTTAGTATATTCGAAATTCATTTTCCATTTTAGATGCTGGTCTGAATAAATATGAAATATTTTTATTTTTGTTACCTACCCAAAAGAAGACTGCCTCAGTTTTATGAATATTTAAAGCGAATTTTCACTTGTCAAACCAGTTTTTAAGATATTTGTTAGCAAGGTATTTGACGTTAATATTCTTACAAAGGATATCCGTATTATCTACATAAATTGCAGTCAGAGCTTTGGGGTTAGTAGGCATATCGCAGATAAAAAGTAGAGAAACGAAGTGCAAAAATCTTACTTCCCAGGGGAGTACCTGCCAAAATATTTCTAAAAGTCAAATGAGTTTTATTTACTTTAACGGAGAATTTTTTATCGTGAAGGTAGGACTCTATTAAATGAATGAACGTAGGAGGAAAATTAGTTTCTAAAGTAGGCCGTTAATCCAAACTCTTTCTGGATATCAAGGAAAAACGCTCCCGTACATTCTTTATTTTGAAAACCACCATGTGATATATTCTATTGTACGAAAAAATTGTTGGTTTTACTGAATCCAAATTGTCAAATTCATGATTGACACTATTATTTTTTAAAAACGACTCCAAATATTAAAAGAAGTGGCAGTTGGTAGGAGACAAATCTGGTAAATGAGTCAGAACCTCAAATTACAACTCTTTCAGTTTTTGGAGTATGACTTGTGAATGATGATGATTATTCTTACAAATAAATATGACTTCTGAAATGTCAGATCTTGTGCTTGCATGAACAAGAATAAAACATTTCGATTCTCCATAATTGATTTTGACGACAACTCTTAATGCACAATAGCAGTTTGTTGACAGATACTATCAATTAATTGTTTTAACCTGTTCTTAAGAAGCTGCGATGGCTTAATCCTCATTGCTTCTACTATAATACTATTATCATATACTTCTATGGATGTAAGCTTGGATTGGATCCATGTTTAGGATTTTCATCCAGCTACTGTGCGGTTTATGGTTATCATACAATATCCATTTTTTTCGTCACAAGTCATAAATTCTATGCAAATCTTGAACATATTCCGAATGATGAAATTCGTAATCTCCCGATATACGACTTTACTCTGCTGGAAAATGCTAAACGCTCCAGGGCGGTTCTTTACAATTTACAAAGTTCCTAGACGAACTCGTTCTTTTGTCATCATTTCTAGCAGCGGTTACCCTATCCTCCTGTGGAATCTCTTTTTATTTTGCTATTTTATTGCTTTTATATTATTCTAATTTTACTGTTTTATATTATTTTCCTTTTTATTACATAATTGTTTAATTTCATTTAATTTTACTTAATTTAATTTTCTAATTTTTGGTATTATTTTTATCTCAATTTTCTTCTCAAAATTCTTAATTTGGGGACATTTTCCTTAACCACTTATTTCCTGTTTTTTGATAACCATGTTTCTCCTACTTATCGCCATGTACTCATTTTGACCAGATAGGAGTTTAAGGCCCTCTGGAGTCAGGTACTCCTGTAAACTGTAAGGACTGACTGATCACAAGTCATGAAACGATCTAAAAAGGAGCAATTTCTTTAGCGATTACTGAATACTGTGCAAATTTACAAGCGTTGTAATTTTTTGCTAAATCATGCGGAACCAATTTGTTTTATCTTTCCAAACTAATTTTTCTATCTTTTTTTTTTTTTAATCTTTCCACACGTTGCAATATCTTGAAACTGTTATTATGTTTACACCGAGATCAACAGCCTGCTCTCTAACAGTTATTGTAAGGTTAGCTTTATCTTTAGCAGAATAAATTTAGAGAGGAAGCTTTCAGATCTTCAATGGGGTTCATCTTCCAAGTTCCTGTCTCTTGATTTGAACTATTTAAAACATCGTCCCACTACAGTCACATTTACTGCATAATTCCCAAATACGGCATAAATCTTTCGTATTATGCTGTAATTTAGTTGCTTGAATAGAAGAATTTCCAAATTTTATATGCTTAGTTAGTTCCAAGTTATTTTCCAAGTCAAACAATTTTCGAATTTTTCTTAAAATGTCGAAAATTACCATTAATATATTATTAGACAGAACAGACAATAAGCAATAAAATGATATATAACACTCTTATTTAATTTCATACTGGCAGATACATATTTTATAAATTGCCGACTAATACTGAAAAGAGTTTATTTTTTGTAGAGCAACAAAATAAGTAATCGTTCAGGCAAATATTATTGAAAAAAAATAAAACAAAAAATTGAAGAAAGATTTGTGTATTGTAGCGAATGAAAGCCGGCATATTCGAATATTCTTCTTTCTATCTCTATGAACATATTTTAAAACGTATTTATTGCCGAAAATTTTGATAATGTGATCATGTTTTATTTTACAGAAAACTGGTAATCTGACCTGCCTTGTGTAACGACAATCTTGATCTCTGATGTAAATAAATTTTTACAAATGCAATCCATTTTTTCCGTTCAAGTATGACACAGATGACCTACTGGTGAGCTTTGAAAAACTTTAATTTAAAAAATTTTATAATAACATGCCATAGGAGCTCGTTTTTACATTAAAATCTAAAATATTTGGATAGTTGTTTTCGGTTAGCCTATAAAGCAATTAAAACGTGAATTGCTTATAATTAACAGTTAATTGAAAACAAAAATAATTTACTTATAAGTCGGCAATAAAAATTAAATTTTTTGTACCAATTTAAATCATGGAGGAAAATTTTTGTATATACAGTGAATCTTGAGATATTGGATGATGAGAAATCTAGCAGAAAGCTTTAATTCAATTACAATTCTTTAAAAGTTTCAGCTACAGTTCTTCACATGTATAAAGAAGAAGATTAATTTAATTTCTTGTATAAAGAATAAAATAATATTTTTTTTTAAATCAGGACACTCATGTTTTACATGAACACGAGGAAGCTAGAGGCAATTTCTTTTATACCGAAGAAAATGCTCGTTAGGCCAGTTTATTTTAACATAGATACACATGTCATCTTCCAAAATGAGGAAGCTGGATGCATTTTAATCTATACAGAAGAAATAATTTTATTTAATATACAGTTAATCAGGTCTTATACGGTAAAGAAGAAGGACGAGATAGCTTACAGAGGAATTAATCATTTTTATACAGAGGAAGAAATCTTTTTTATACAGAGGAAATAGTTATTTTATAAATCAAGTTTCTTATGTGCAATTTGAAAAAGGAGGAGGCCTGAAGCTATAATGTGCACAAAGAATTCTCCTTATTTTCACGTTTCCACGTATGGTGCGCAACAACAGATTCTGCCGAACGACCAAACTCTTTACTACTGGTTCAAATAATCGTACTAGTTACTCATGTAATAATCCAGTTAATCATGTCTTATAAGAAAGGAAAGAGACTGGAGTCAATTATATATAATTAAGAAAATAATCATTTTTAAATCCAGTACTGACATCTTATTCGAAAATTATGAAGCTGAAGGATCGGTCTTATTTAAATGCAAAAATAATCGCTTTATATCCAGTAACTGTCGTCTTATTCGAAAACAAGGAGGTTGGAGGCAATTTCTTTTTTAAATGCAAAAATAATCGTTCTATATCCAGTAACTGGCGTTTTATTAGAAAACGCAATTTCTTTTTCAAATAAAAAAAACGAGTAAGGTCTTAACCGTAAACGAGATAATTTTTTTTAAATGCAAAAATAATCGTTTTATAACCAGTAACTGGCGTCTTAACCGTAAACGTCGAGGTTGGATGCCATTTCTTTTTCAAA
The DNA here is from genome assembly GCA_021605075.1 of Caerostris darwini. Lineage (NCBI taxonomy): Eukaryota > Metazoa > Arthropoda > Arachnida > Araneae > Araneidae > Caerostris > Caerostris darwini. The sequence goes on from BPLQ01014099.1 coordinate 31,121, forward strand.
TACAAAAATAATCGTTTTATAAATAGTAACTGGCGTCTCAATCGATCGTGAACGAAGAGGTTGGAGGCAATTTCTTTTTCAAATACAAAAATAATCGTTTTATACCCAGTAACTGGCGTCTTAACCGTAAACGAGGAGGTTGGAGGCCATTTCTTTTTTCAAATACAAAAATAATCGTTTTATATCCAGTAACTGGCGTCTTAACTGTAAACGAGCAGGTTGGAGGCCATTTCTTTTTTAAATACAAAAATAATCGTTTTATATCCAGTAACTGGCGTCTTATTCGAAAACGAGGAGGTTGGAGGCCATTTCTTTTTTAAATACAAAAATAATCGTTTTATAACACAGTAACTGGCGTCTTAATCGTAAACGAGGAGGTTGGAGGCCATTTCTTTTTCAAATACAAAAATAATTTCTTTTTCAAATACAAAAATAATCGTTTTATACCCAGTAACTGGCGTTTTAACCGTAAACGAGGAGGTTGGAGGCCATTTCTTTTTCAAATACAAAAATAACCGTTTTATATCCAGTAACTGGCGTTTTATTCGAAAACGAGGAGGTTGGAGGCTATTTCTTTTTTAAATGCAAAAATAATCGTTTTATAACCAGTAACTGGCGTCTTAATCGTGAACCAGGAGATTGGAGGCCATTTCTTTTTTAAATGCAAAAATAATCGTTTTATAACCAGTAAATGTCGTCTTAATCGTAAACGAGGAGGTTGGAGGCCATGTCGTTTTCAAATAAAAAATAATCGTTTTATATCCAGTAACTGGCGTTTTATTCGAAAACGTGGAGGTTGGAGGCAATTTCTTTTTTAAATGCAAAAATAATCGTTTTATAACCAGTAATTGGCGTCTTAACCGTAAACCAGGAGGTTGGAGGCCACATCTTTTTTAAATACAAAAATAAGCGTTTTATAACCAGTAACTGGCGTCTTAATTGTAAACGAGGAGGTTGGAGGCCATTTCTTTTTCAAATACAAAAATAATCGTTTTATATGCAGTAACTGGCGTTTTATTCGAAAACGAGGAGGTTGGAGGCAATTTCTTTTTTAAATGCAAAAATAATCGTTTTATAACCAGTAACTGGCGTCTTAATCGTAAACGAGGAGGTTGGAGGCCATTTCTTTTTCAAATACAAAAATAAGCGTTTTATTACCAGTAACTGGCGTCTTAATTGTAAACGAGGAGGTTGGAGGAAATTTCTTTTTTAAATGTAAAAATAATCGTTTTATAACCAGTAACTGGCGTCATAACCGTTAGCGAGGAGGTTGGAGGCCATTTCTTTTTTTAATTACAAAAATAATCGTTTTATAGCCAGTAACTGGCGTCTTAATCGTAAACGAGGAGGTTGGAGGCCATTTCTTTTTCAAATACAAAAAATAACCGTTTTTTCAAATGGCAAAAACAATAAATGCAAAAATAATCGTTTTATAACCAGTAACAGGCGTCTTAATCGTTAACCAGGAGGTTGGAGGCCATTTCTTTTTTTTAAATACAAAAATAATCGTTTTATAACCAGTAACTGGCGTCTTAATCGTAAACGAGGAGGTTGCCATGAGTTTTCAAATAAAAAGAATCGTTTTATATCCAGTTGGCGTTTTTTCGAAAAATACAAAAAGCAATCGCTTTATAACCAGAACTGGCGTCATAACCGTTAGCGAGGAGGTTGGAGGCCATTTTTTTTTTAAATACAAAAATAAGCGTTTTATAACCAGTAACTGGCGTCTTAATAGTAAACGAGGAGGTTGGAGATCATTTCTTTTACAAATACAAAAATAAGCGTTTTATAACCAGTAACTGGCGTCTTAATCGTAAACGAGCAGGTTGGAGGCAATTTCTTTTTCAAATACAAAAATAATCGTTTTATATCCAGTAATTTGTGTTTTATTCTTAAACGAGGAGGCTGGAGGAAATAATGTGCATATACAACTATTAGTTGTCTGAAGGTGAACTATTATCTTAGAATAACCGTTTTAGTAAAATAATCGTTAAAAACCATTTTTAAATAAAAAAATTTTTAAATCCAGTTACTCTTGTCAAATTACAAAACGATACTTTCAAGCAGTGGCAATTAAATGCATGTACAAGTGTCATTATTTTCAGTATTCTAATGCAAATAATCGTAATAATTCTTCTTCAGTTATTATAAGCAATTGTACACGTGATGGGATTTACCTAATATTCAAATTTTAACTGTTTTCTTTGAATTGAATGAGTTTTTTTCCAAAAGATTTCCAACTGTAAAAAATTACATGACATAGTTCTTTATAACTTGAAATATTACTTCCTTTTTTACGCAGATAAATTTAATTAACAACATTTGCTGTCAATGGAACTTTTTTTTAATTCTCAAAGAAAGAAAAAAGATGAAATATAATTTTAGATCTGGTTTTTTTCCTGCGATATTCAAACGTCATATGTAGTATTTTCTGTATCCCTATGGTTACTAATTACTTTTGCCTAAATATTAAATAGCAATGGCTACAATGAATAGTGAACTCGGCATAATTAGTTTTTATTATAACACAGATGCACAGTATACAGAAGACTAGCATATTCTACTGTTTATGAAAGTGCAAAAAAAAAAAAAAAAAAAAGAAAAGAAAAAAAGACTTCAATAATTTTTTTTTCAAAATTAAAAAAAATTGCAAAATAAAATTCATTTATACTGTATAACACTGCTACAAAAGAGTATCGACCGCGGATTTTTTTATGTAATACGGTGGGTAAATATTTCTGCAAAAGTACATTTTAGCAAGGATAATATGTGTATTGAGTTTCAAATTCCTTATTCTATTCTATAATGCATAGTTTCATATGATTGATAAACTTTCAACCCATAATTCACATTATCTTCAAAAATTTGTAATCCATAATTTTATACTGGTTTATTTGCAATCTAAGTTAGACAGGCTAACTTGGGGTGAAAATCTCCTAACAATATAAGGCACGTTGAGCATTTCAAATGTATTATAACGTCAAAAACTTGCAGTTTATAATTTATTTCCTTTTTAATATCCAGTTCAATATTTTAAATCACGGTTTTTATTCCTGAAACATTCTAAACAATGTTCACATGTTCATTATAGGTAATATTAACACCAGCAACAACAAAACACGTTGAAAACGATTAAAAATTTGGGGATTAAATATAAATTGAGTACCAAATATTTCTTTTGTATACCATAATGCATAAAGTCCATAAGTATGATAATAGATAATGTTAATGATATTGCTATAATTTTAAAAAGACATATCCTTATATTTTGAGAGTTTTACAATAATTATGTTAACAGAGGGACCTCCCAATAGCTCCAGCTCTCCTCAATTACAGAAATTTAATTACAGGTTGACGCAAAAAGAGTTATGGCCATAAGACCCCTCTCTCTCCGTTTATAATTTTTGTTTAATTTAATAATTTTTGTCCAGTTTTATAATTTATTTTATTAATTTTCATTAAATTGCTTCTTGAATTGGCACTTTAAATATTGCTCATCATTCAGAATCTTCAATCATTTTAAAAATATAAATTTTACAAAGTATGCTTCAATATCTTTAAAAAGCCATATCCTGCTATTTTCGTGCGTTTTGCCCTATTTATATTAATAGATGGATCTCCCATTATACATTTGGAATTTTGCAATAATTATGTAAGCAGATGGACCTCCCAAAAGATCCAGCTCTCCTTAATTAGATAAATTTAATTACAGGTTGACGCAAAAAGAACTTTGGTCATAAGGTCCCTCTCTCTTTTTTTAATTTAAAATAATTTTTGTTCAGTTTTACAATTCAATTTAATAATTTTCATTAAATGTTTTTTGAATTTGCCATGAAAATATTGCTCATTATTCATAATTCTCAATCATTTTTAAAAATATAAATTTTACAAAGCTTATTTCATTATCTTTAACAAGAAATATCCTTATATTTTAGCGAATTTTGCCCTATTAACGATAATAGATGGACCTCCCAATAGCTCCAGCTCTCCTTAATTAGAGAAATTTAATTACAGGCTGATGCAAAAAGAGCTATGGGCATGCGCATGGGCATAAGGATTTTCTCCCTCTCGCTTACTCTCTATTATTTTATTTTATAATTTTTTTTTTTTAAATTTCAATTATATTGTTTCTTGAATTGGCACTGTGAATATTGCTCATCAATCAAAATCCTCAATCATTTACAAAAATATAAGTTTAACAAAACATATTTCACCAGCTTTAAAAGCTATCAAATTTTACCTGGAAAATTAAAACTGGCCACAAAAATTCCATAGAGTGAGACATTTCATTATTTATAAAATAACCTTCACATTATATTTCTTAATTCTGCATTAAAATAGGATAATTTTAATCCTCAAGTTTAACATAAAGCAGGGATGAGTTATTTTAAAATATATATAAATACCAGTGTGAAGGAAATTGATATATTTCATTAAATATAAATAAAAGATTTCTTTTAATTCCAAAAAATTAAATCCTTTCTATTTGCATTTAAACTTAAAAATTATTTATTCAGTTGTGATGATATTAAATACATAATTACAGATTAATAAGTTAATACGAAACTAAAATGGTCGTACACGGATAAGAAATATTTCTAGTACAAATAAAAAAAGAAAACCCTGAATTAATCTAATAATGGAAACTCACTTTACATTCATTGAGAAATTCTTTTTAAAAAAATATGTTTCTATAATAAAATAAAAGCATTTCGCAGTCAACTATACTTCTTTCTACACCCAAAGCAACCACATTAAGAAACACTTTCTTCTTTATCTATTTATTATAAATTTCTTACTTTATGGCACTAATAAATACAGACACAAAATGTCTTTTTAAAACTCCCCAAGTATAATCAACACAAATATATTTTTTGGACATAAATTAAAAAACTCCTAGTGGACAGATTTTTGTACAGTTAATCCGTTACGTTAAAATAAACTTCTGTTTCTTCTGGATTCAAAATAAGCCCCTTTAATCAATGTTCAACGTCGATTATAAAAGTAATAAAATTTTGTACTCAGTGTCAAATATTATATAAAATAGTATCATGATCTTCAGAAAATATAATATTCAATATTTCTACTCAATTTCTCACATTGCAATAAGTGTTACTAGTGGTCAATATAAATATATATACATTTTAATTTTACAAGGTAGCACTTAGTACAGGGTTACAGTAAATACTATGTCGCTAGAAAATAATTTCCCCGCTAAAAGCAATAGCATGCATTAAATTTCAATATCATTTTTTTTCCTGCTTAGAATGACACGAAATAGCAAAGCGTAACTGGTAGTTGCCAATTTTCTTTTTTAAAGAAGTAGTTGGTACTGGAAAAAAGCTCATTTGAATACTGATTTTCCGTCATTTTTGGAAGAAAAGAAAATACTCTTCGTAAGCTTTGGCTAAAATGAACGAACCAACTTTTATCTATGCACTAAATACTGAGTGAATCTTTCGTCTTGCTATAGAAGAACTTCCTACAATCAAAAACATTTTTATACTACAATCACTCATATGCTTCTTAGAGGGCAGAAAATATCCAGCTGAAGATTAGAAACGATACAAATAGAAAATTTTTCCCTTATTCCACAAGTCATGATTCGCCCATATGTAATTGATAAAAAAATAATTTTTATAATAAAGTAGGGTTCTATAAGAACAACCGTACTTTTAAAAAATTTTCTTCTTTGTTATCAACACAGCATGTTAGGATTCAGTGACTATTTTGATACTAAAGAAATTACTAAGAGAAACAGAATTTCAATACCATAATTTTTATATCCAGTTACTGGTGTAATTTTCGAAGACATGCACTTTGGAGGTCTTTTGTTATACAGAATAAAATAATCGTTTTTATATCCAGTTACTGGTGTCGTTTTCGAAGACGAGGAGGTTGGAGGTCTTTTGTTATACCGAATAAAATAATCGTTTTTTATATCCAGTTACTGGTGTCCTTTTCGAAGACGAGGAGGTTGGAGGTCTTTTGTTATACCGAATAAAATAATCGTTTTTATATCCAGTTACTGGTGCCCTTTTCGAAGACGAGGAGGTGGGAGGTCTCATTTTTATACCGAATAAAATAATCGTTTTTATATCCAGTTACTGGTGTCCTTTTCAGAAATAGTAACGTTAATAAAATAATATGTTCCTCATCCTTTAATAAAATTAATTTTTTAACTTAAATCCTTTTTTCGAAGACGAGGACTTTTTTTATACCGAAAAATAAACCTTTGACAACAGAAATTATATGTCCTTTTAGACTTGGAGGTTGGAGGTCTTTTTTTATACCGAATTAAATAATCATTTTTTATATCCAGTTACTGGTGTCCTTTACGAAGAGATGGAGGTTGGAGGTCTTTTTTATACGAATAAAAATAATCGTTTTTTATATCCAGTTACTGGTGTCAATTTTTTTACCGAAGAAAATAATTTTTTTATAAGTTACTGGTGTCCTTTTCGAAGACGTGGAGGTTGGAGGTCTTTTTTTATACCGAATAAAATAATCGTTTTTTATATCCAGTTACTGGTGTCCTTTTTCGAAGACGAGGAGGTTGGAGGTCTTTTTTATACCGAATAAAATAATCGTTTTTTATATCCAGTTACTGGTGTCCTTTTTTTCGAAGAGGTGGAGATCTTTTCGAGGCCATTTTTTATACCGAATAAAATAATCATTTTTTATATCCAGTTACTGGTGTCTTTTTCGAAGACGAGGAGGTTGGAGGTCTTTTTTATACCGAATAAAATAATCGTTTTTTATATCCAGTTACTGGTGTCTTTTCGAAGACGAGGAGGTTGGAGGTCTTTTTTATACCGAATAAAATAATTTTTTATATCCAGTTACTGGTGTCCTTTTCGAAACGAGGAGGTTGGAGTCTTTTTTTATCGAATAAAATAATCGTTTTTTATATCCAGTTACTGGTGTCTTTTCGAAGACGAGGAGGTTGAGGTCTTTTTTATACCGAATAAAATAATCGTTTTTTATATCCAGTTACTGGTGTCCTTTTCGAAGACGAGGAGGTTGGAGGTCTTTTTTTATACCGAATAAAATAATCGTTTTTTATATCCAGTTACTGGTGTCTTTTTTCGAAGACGAGGAGGTTGGAGGTCTTTTTTATACCGAATAAAATAATCGTTTTTATATCCAGTTACTGGTGTCCTTTTCGAAGACGAGGAGGTTGGAGGTCTTTTGTTATACCGAATAAAATAATCGTTTTTTTATCCAGTTACTGGTGTCCTTTTCGAAGACGAGGAGGTTGGAGGTCTTTTGTTATACCGAATAAAATAATCGTTTTTTATATATCCAGTTACTGGTGTCCTTTTCGAAGACGAGGAGGTTGGAGGTCTTTTGTTATACCGAATAAAATAATCGTTTTTTATATCCAGTTACTGGTGTCCTTTTCGAAGACGAGGAGGTTGGAGGTCTTTTTTATACCGAATAAAATAATCGTTTTTTATATCCAGTTACTGGTGTCTTTTCGAAGACGAGGAGGTTGGAGGTCTTTTTTTATACCGAATAAAATAATCGTTTTTTATATCCAGTTACTGGTGTCCTTTTCGAAGACGTGGAGGTTGGAGGTCTTTTTTTATACCGAATAAAATAATCGTTTTTTTTATATGGAGTCTTTTTTTTATACCGAAGAAAATACGTTTTTTATATCCAGTTACTGGTGTCCTATTCGAATACGAAGGTTGAAAGTGGTGGTTTTTTACCGAAGAAAATAATATTTTTATTCTTTAAAGTCCTTTACGAAGACAGGGAGGTTGGAGACCATTTTTTATACGGAAGAAAATAATCGTTTTTTATATCCAGTTACTGGTGCCCTATTCGAAACCGAGGAGGTGGGAGGCAATTTTTTATACCGAAGAAAATAATTTTTTTTGTATCCAGTTATTGGCGTCCTTTTCGAAGTCACAAAACAAAGAAGAAAGTTACAGAAGAAGGCAGCAGAAGAAAGTTACAGCACATTGAAGCAACCATTGTCTCCTTAAACCTTCTTGATCTGGATCCCTTTATCATTGCATCTATATATATGTTCCAGTTACAACTGATCCTCAACTGTTCACATTAGATCTTGAAAGTGGCACTTGGATCCAATATTATCAAATGGGTGACTTTAATGCTCATGACCAATACCTCAACTGTTCTACTAATAGACCAAAAGGCAACCAACTCCTAAAATTTGCTAATCGAATTTATCTTAATACCATCGCACACACTAATCCATCAACATTTGGTTACAACTCAACTTCCATTATTGACTTTCTTCCAATCAAAAATTTCTTAGTCCCAATCTACATCTCATCTTTATCCGAACTTAATTCAGATCAGAATCCTGTTGAAGTCTCTTTCAAGTACAACTACATTCTTCCTCCAGAAATAGTAACGTTAATACTAATTGGACACTTTTTACTAATCTTCTCATCCTTTACCAATCATTAATTCTTCTAATAACTTGGACTTGGAAATCCTTCATTTCACCGATGACGTTTTGGCTACTCATTAAAAAGCCTCAAAACCTTATAACCACAGAAATTATTGGCTTCAATCCAACGTCAAAAAAAATAAGATCATTAAGAATGCAAAAAAGAACTGACAAACTTCAAGGAACATTAACGATAAACCATTCTTAACAGGATCAATAAAAACATCAGAAAAGCCTTCAAACACTATTCGGACGATGGAAAGAAAAACTACAAAACCTACAAACAGATGACGGATCCTTCTTTGGTCATCATACTAAAAACTTCAAAAGCTCTATAACTCCAACAAAATTTTAAAAAGCTTCCCAATACTATGATGAAACTCTGCTATTTCATTTATAATGTTCTAGAACTCAAACACTTTCCCAATTTCTTGAAGACTGTAACTATCATCCCCATACTTAACTTGGTGATGATCCTTTATCTTCAGAAACATCTAAACTGGAATTTTCATCTTAGCTATTTCGAACGAAATGTAGAAGAAACATTAAAAGACTCTATCCCCCTTATAGGAAGAAACTCGAGTGTGAAAGTAGATATAATATACATCTGCCTTTCACCCCCTATGCTACATCCTCTCTGACCTATGTTTCCTCAGTATGGGCCTATGCCGCTATTTATAATACTAAAATTTTGGAAGCTCAATAAAATACGACTATTGTACAAATAACGAATGTCAAATTGGTTCATGAGAAATGATGATATTCAAAAAGATCTATCTCTCTCTGCTACCTCTCAAAAAGTACCGGAAAAAATATTCAGAAATATTCGGCAATAATATTGATAACCACCAACATTTGGCCATTCAAGAGATCGAATACTGTGAACCGCAGTGTAATTTAAAAGACCATCTATGAATATTCTGCTCTAATATCCTACCTAAATTCCTTTTTAAATTCTCACCGAGTCCCCTTTAACTTATGGACGTACCAATGTTTTCAGACTTTTATGCCTACCATCACTGGAGATGAGTCCCTTTACGGGGCCATTGAACTCAAATACCCTTTCAACATCATCATTCTTCCTCATCATCATCATCATCGTGGAAAGTTGAAAATGCATTCTGGAAGTCATATTATATAAGGAATACAAAAGTAATTTTTTTTCCCCATCGACGATTTAATGATAGCCGACACTTTTCCTTTATAGCGAAGCACTTACAACAAGAATGAACTTTTGAGTCCAATTCCTGATACATTTTGCAATTCATTTATATTATGAACTGTGTATATAGTTCTCCATATGTAAAAACAATATTGTTCATTTGTTAATATCTAATAAATAAATGTTTTATGACAGTCTACTGATTGTTTCAATAATGTCTCTCTCAATGAATAAAACCTTTTATTATATTGCTTAAAGTTTCTCGAAATTTAAGCAACCGTTTTATAAACAGGTATGTAATTCTTTCAATTAAGGCTGACCGTCTGGTTTGGTGCATGCTGATCTTTGCTGTCAGGAATGAGACTTAACATAAAACTTTAACATTCTGAAGACATTAATTTCGTAAAATTATTAATTTATTTTTTGTAAATTCATGAGCAATTATCATTCTTGAACCTATTTTTAAATGTATATAATAAGCACATAAGTAAAATTTTATTGCTGAAAAAATATGAGAAATATTTTTTTAAATTATTTATTTACGAGTGCTATTTTTATTTCCTAAAATATTACTAAATTTGGGATTTTAATCTTATTGAAATACACAATAACTTTAAAAAAATTATAAATGGAAAGAAATGAAATATTTGTATGAAGTTTTGTTTAATTTTGTCATGAAAGATATTAGTATATGAATTAATTTTTTTCTCAAAAACTATCCACAAAATTAGCATTTAAAAACGACTTTGAGTAAATCCAAATTCAAAATTCGGATTCCTTTGCTATAATTTAAAATTTATTCATATTGAATTTTGATGCTTTAAAATATTTTCCATATCTTTTGAATTAAATAATATTTATATTGTTTACCCATGCTGTAAAACATTAATTTAAATTTAAAAAAAAATAAAAATTAAAGAAAAACACTTTAATAACTCTAATGGTTTCAAAATTATTTTAAAATTTAAAAAAAATATTTTAATCTACAATAATTTTTTAAAAAATTTATATATATATATAAATATTCTTACTATTCTGTTCTGCATAAAAAAGTATTTCTACGATAATTGATAAATAAGCTTATAAACAACTGGTTAAATGTGCTGAATTTTAATCCATTACTTAAATAAACTTGATAAATTATTGAATTAAGCACGGTAGAAAAATGCTTTATATTCCAAAACATTGCTACCTAGTAATCAAATAAACATAGAAATTAACATAAAAAATTTTCTGCTTGTATGGTTAAAGTTCGTCCTACAAAATTCGTTAGAAACCTTAAATAAATAATATAATTTCTGAAAGAAAATTTAATGAATAAGGAAAAGAAATCAACAGATCTCTTGAAAAGTAGCAAGTCAGTTGTCATCATCTGTCAGTGTGTATTTTAAAAAAAATTAAACACAAGATAATTTTTTTTCTCTAAATTTATTACTTTTTCAATTCCTACTATTAGTTCACACTCTCACTATATATATCTTATTCAAATTTTCAATCGTTAATAAAATACTTTTTATTCATCCGCTCAAGTTCAAATACACTCATGTCCATAAATTAAGGATAATGCAGTTCAGGCAAAGAAAGAGACAGAAGCAAAACAAATTTGACTTATTTGTAAAGACTATTTATTAAACAAAAGGTAAAGAGCAAAAACGATGCTATATGTTTGACATAATTAATAAAAATTGCGATTTTACTCCCTGGAGCAAATTTCAAAAAAGAACCTATTTACAAAAAACAGTATAACATGGTTAGTATGATGGTTAATATGGAGTATGTCTCCCGGACGATGCAATACAGGCCTTACAACGCCTAGGCATGCTGAGTATCAAATTATCAATCTGATCTTGGGGAATATTACACCACTCATCAAGCAATGCCCTCCGAAGTTCCGTTTGACAGGTGGGAGGGGATTGACGGGCTGCAATTCGTCGGCCAAGCATATCCTCCACATGCTCTATTGGATTCAAGTCCGGTGAGTATGCTGGCCAATCCATACAGGTGAAATCCTCCAATTGAAGGCATTCGTCGGTGAGGACGGTGCACGGTGAGGACGGGCGTTGTCATCCATAAACAGAAATTCAGCACCCATGGTACCACGAAACAAACGTACATGTTGTTCCAGAATGACATCCCGATAGATGTGGCCTGTCATCGTTACACTCTGAACATGCAGGTCAGTTCTGGAACCAAGAATAATTCCTCCCCAAACGAGCCATCCTGCACCACCGTAACGGTGTCGTTCAATGGTGTTCTCTTGGTGGTAACGGGTACCTGGCGCTCTCCATATGAAAGTCCGGCGGGAATCAGACTGCAAACTAAACCTGGACTCGTCGGAAAACATCACACCAGACCACTGTTGCGGTGTCCACAATGCATGCTCTTTACTTCAGGTTAATCGCAGGCGACAGTGAGTTGCGATAAGTGAAACACATCTGACAGGCCTACGAGCATATAGACCAATGTGTCCTAAACGTCTGTACACGGTCTGCTTTGAAACTGTCGTACCGGTAGCTGAAGAGAGCTGACGAGACAGGTCTGATGCTGTGCTCCGTCTGTTTCTTTTGGCAGTAACTGTTAAATACCGGTCCTCATTCGGCGTTGTAACTCGGGGGCGACCTGTGCTGTAACATCTACTCACATTACCATCATCTTGGAATCGTTGCCAAAGCCTGGAGATGACACTCTGGCCGATTCCAAGTTCCCCGGATACTTCCAGTTGGGTACGTCCACATTCCAGTCGTCCGATAATTCTACCACGTAAAAAATAATCCAAATGCTTCCTTTGTGCCATAACTATGCGGTTATTGCACTGAAAGGCTTTTAAAGCGCTTGTGAACAATTTTACTTCTTTTGCCCCATTCATATATACCCCCTCTCTTACACTCTCGTCATTGTGACGTACTATCCACGCCATCTGGTGGTTTCCTGTAATTTGCATATTCTTCTTCAAGATATGTGTGATAATTCTGCAGGTGAAATTTTTATTTTAGAGTTCAATTTCTGTGTGAATCTGAATTATCCTTAATTTATGGACATGAGTGTACATTTTTTTTAACTTGTAGTGGATGGCACGTGATGTTCATACAGTTTTTTCAAATATTAATTCAGTAATTAAATTTAATTGATTGCATATATCTACCAATAGATGGCGCCAGATAAACTTAAAAAAAAGGAATGAAAATTATTTATAAAGGACTTTCCTGCAATAGAGTGAAAAAAAAAAAGTAGGAATTTTTTATATTACTTGTTATATGGAGAAAATACCAATAGAAGATACGATTTTTTTTTTAATTTGTTCGTTTCAATTCAATAAAAACTGCACTTTTAACACATTATAATCCATTATATTATTTACATTACATTATACATTATAACAAAATTTGGTTAAAACCTTTCCTTTCGTCAAAATATGCAAATAATAAATCAAATCCCGAAAGGCGATTCTGTAAATCTATATACATGAAAGTTTAAGTTTCGTCTATAATTTTGTATTATATTTCTGTAATCGACGAACATAAACTATCGAATTATTCCTTGCTCATTCAAGTCGTTTATTGTAAGACGGAGAACTTCAATAATTAATATGAAACACGGAATGGTGCTTGAGTAATAGATGAACTGATAGTTTTCAGAAATCTAGGTAATTGTATAACATTCCCAAATTTAACAACTTTTATTATAAAAGAAAATAAAGTTGCTGAAATTTTTTAAGATAAGTAGTACAACAACAAATTGTAAACTAAGTAAGTGTGTTAGTAATATTCCCAAGTTTAACAACTTTTAATATAGAAGAAAACGAAGTTGTTGAAATTATAAATGGCATAACAACAACGACAACAAAACGACGATATGTTCCCCACTACATAAAAAAAAAACATTCCATAACCGGTGAAAAAGCTATTTATACTTGCGTACAATATGCCAGGATGTATAGAACAAATCTTGTGACGTATAACATCTTAGACAAAGTAGATTAACTTCAAACATACACTCAGCATTTTAAATACCTCTTATAATCGAAAATCATTAAGTATGTAAACTAGAAATTACGGAGGGCCATATTTAACGTCCGATCGTTTTTTTCTTCCTAGCGCGCATGCTTGTAGGGATAGCTCAGTAGTGCAGTATTACAGATATGCATGCGCAATAGGTACAATGTTTCCTGTGAGCATGCGCACTAGGAAGAAAAATATCGGACGATGAAAAAACGCTATGCAAAAACTCTCTATTGTTTTGGATAGCATGGTTTTTTTGTTTCCTTGAACAGTTATTTTGTTTCTGTTCTTGTTTTTTTTTTACCAATTTCAAATTTTTTTTTTTTTTTTTTTTTTTTGAAATTTCTTTTACGAACTATTTTTATTGACTTATTTAAATTTCTTTCAATCAATTTCTATATTAAATCTGTTTCACGCTATTTTTTACTTATTTTTTATTCACTTCGACAATAATGGCATAATACTAAAACTGGTACGGTACAGACAAGATTAACATGGACTCTGCGCAAGGATGACACGGAAAATCGAGAAGAGTTCCACTTTTTCATTTAATTGCCAGATGCCAGTTGAAATTCTCACATCGTCAGGATGCGATCTCGTTTACTGACTTGTTTATTTTTGCCATTTTTTAACTACTGTTGATTTCCAGAGGTTTGCGTCTTTAACAATTGTTTCCACGTGTCTAACTAGTAAAAAAAGAAATCTCTACCTGCGCAAAATATCCGCTTGTAAAAATGAACTATTTAATTCAAATTATGATTAAGTTAAGCGCATCATGCATCTGAAGAATACGCTGAGAAACCACCAAAAAAATCTAACGAAATACCATCCAACCTACCGTGCTGTTCGTCAGATAAACCTAATAATCTACACCGCAAGTAAACTAAAATCGATCATTAAAGTGAAATTGGAAAATGCGGGAGTGCCTGAAGTTGACCTACCAGATAATGATTCTGAGTTTTTTAACATAATGTTTTGTTGCCGCAGGCCTCCTAAAATCCCAACATCTCCTGCTGCTTATTTTACTGCTGTCAACAACCAATCAAAAGACTTGGATTGGTTTGTCGCTCTAGTCATTTTGTGCACACTTTAGGCTAATTAGATCGAGACTTACAGTTTAACGTGGATTCCGAACCACTAACAAGTATCCATGCCACAGCCAGAATTCTAATTCAAACGACTTGGAAGTGGAAACTATCAATTCTCCGGCCAAAACCAAGCCAGATAACCCAGAACTCTTGACCATGACGGTTTTTTTCGCCCCCGAAAGCACTCATAATAGAATGGTGTGTGTGATAGGAAGGTTACGAAAATCCACCGAGGAAAATTGCATTTCCGACGTCCAATCGCTCTTTGTTCTGACTTTTCAATGGTGGTAGAGTGCTCATGTTGCTGTTATTACTAATCCTCCTGGTGCAGGAAAGCCTACACCAGATCTAGAAGACCCCGTCGTAGGCGATTGGACCGTGGCTAAGGGTAATATGCTGCTTCACTTAAACGAGAAACCACGAGGGCTGAAGACTGACTAAACCTCAAGGCAACGCTCTACGATAATATTAGACAAGAACCTACAGCTTAAAGTGGATTCCGAACTACTATAGTTTAAAGTGGATTCCGAACTACTACAGTTTAAAGTGGATTCCGAACCACTATAAACATCCATGGCACCACCAGGACTTGAAACCGAAATCTGTGGCACCGAGCGCTGGACAATCGCCCATTCAGGCCCAAAGTGCTTTATTGTTTTCGTATTATTAATCAACTACATAGGGTAAATTACATAAATTTTTTTCTCTTTATTACTTTTGTGCCCCATTTTATTTGGTTCCAAGTACAACATACAGCTTTCTTTCTAGCATTGTTAGCGTTCTTAATTTTAGTTCCATGCTTATTGATTTATAATTGGCATATTTTATTTTATTCATTTTGGCATGACAAATGCCATGTCCGGTTTTTTTTTATGGATTATACCTCAGGAGAGTAATTGTACTTTAAATACAAAGAAATATTTTAGAAAATCTACAAATCGCTTCTCACCACAGAGCTCAATCGTTGACCTTTCTATTTGAGGTTACAAATGGAACCATTCTAAATCTCATCCTAAAATTTAAAAAAAAAAAAATTACTCCTCAATGGGGACAAATCTGAAGCAATTAGATAATTTGCAAATCACCCGTCAATTGAAACTTCTGATGTCTGCTGATCATTTACAAACTGCTCAAGAATTGGCCAACATTAAGGCTATTAAAACTATTCCAATAATTACATCTATTTGTCCCGAAAAATTACCCCACGTTTTCTGATTCATGATATTCCATTAGACAGTTTTTTAATACTTATTATTATTATTATTATATTTAATAATAATAATTATTATTATTATTATATTTAATAATAATAATTATTATTATTTTAGGATTGTAACTTTTGCTCAAATAGTTTAATTTTTTTAAAAGGAACAACGCCCGGCATTTTTCTAACATTTATTACTAATAATTTAGGAGCAACCTCTGATGCCCGTTTATTTCTTACTGGTGACCAAGATATCAACAAAAGAATACCTTCGTAGAAGAAAATATCATCAAATAAATTTATTAAAACAGTTATGGAATAAATAGTAATAAATATGTATTTAATCTGAACTCTTCACATCATTTCAAATTTTCTGAAAAACTCAAAATCTTTAAAATTGGAGATATTGTATTCACAGATGGAACTCAGAAATCTAAGTTGTTAAGGAACTTATAATTAAGCAAGTTATTCAAGGTAGAGACAATCTCATCCGTAGGTATGTAATAAAAATCTCAATGAAACCTTTGATAAAACTTATATAGTTACTGTACTCATTTGAGCTGGAAGCTATAGGAATTTATTTCTGCAAAATAGTGGATTTATAGAAAATGTCTAACACATTTGTTTTACTTGCTTTAAACTTGTATTATTGAAGATATTAATTATCTGTATTAAATGTTCTATTGAATTATAAACACAAATGCTTAATTTTAAATTCTTTTAGCATTTTCAAGATATATATACTTTCTTATAGTTTAATTGTTGGTAATAAGAATATGTACATGCGTGCATCTAATAAAGGATATCTAGAAGATTATTTTGTTTTGTTTAAAGAACGGGAAATTTGGAAATTTTTGATAAATATTAAAGAAAATAGGGTAAATAAATTCGGTCACTATTTAAAGAACTGTCGATAGAATTAATGCCATATTGTATAGGATTTCGATTAGCACATTGATTGCCAGAAATATAGGTTACACTTTGGTGTGAATCCATGGTGTGTCTGGAAGATTCGTGAGCGGGAGGAGTGCTGAATTTTTGTTTCAAACAGGATAAAAGAGACCCATGAATCGATCCAGATGAAGACATGTGCTTGATGAAATTATTATTGCTGATATTATTTCTAGAAGATGTTGTCCCGAAAAGTTAAAAATTTTCAAGGGTGGGAGGATCCATAAGGGCTTTTAGAGATTTCCGAGAATTGGTCCTCTAACAAAATATAACTTAGGAAATAAAAGTCTTTCTGAATATTATATTTTTAAAGAAAATAAACCATTTTATGTCGTCAAATTATTCGTTACTATCGATTAAGTCTATTTTCCATCTTGAAGCTTGGATATTAAGTTTTGCATTTGGGAACTTCTGTAATGTCAAGGGTAGGAGAAGTATTTGTAATGTCTTAAAACACTATTTCTTGTGCAAACTGCAGAGGACAAATTGCAGAACACGGTTCTTTGCCAGCTGATTGTGTGAAAGACGCAAAGTTCTTCGAAGTTGTCGGTATAGATCTTGAAGGACCCTTGAACATAAAGCATGGGTACTTTCATTTTTCCTGTGGCATTTATAGGCACAGTCATCAAGAATTAATTATGTAGAATCAGAATATTTATAGTTTTTTAATTACTTTTCTTACATTTATTTATTAAATAAATTTTGACATTTGTATCGCATAGCAACAATGGAATCATTCCAACAAAGTGATTTTAAACAGTAAAATTACATTAATAAAGTTTTATTGTTAAAAGGATTCTTGAAATAACGCACAACAGAGTATTAGCAACAATAAAACACAACATATAGACATTGTTTCTTTTCATTCGAAGTGCAGATTTTGTCGCGTAAGGTACATATATTTGCCCCGGTTTCACGTTTTCACATTTAAAACTATTCCTGAACAATTCTGGTTGAATTTAATAACAAGATATAACAATGCTCACTTTAAACGATTGCTGTAAGTATTTAAATGATATTTGCCTTTTTGTAGAGTAACATTATAAAATAATTTCCTATCCGCATGTCAAATAAAAATGAGTCTCATCAATAAATATTAAAGGTGATTTTTAGTTTTTATGACTATAAGATATAACAAATTATTTTTTTATAAAAAACAAATAATGATATAATATACGAGTTTCTGTAAAGAGAAGAAAACTTTTTTTTACATGAAATTAATCATACGATAACATTATAAGTATTTTCACTGAAAACGTAAATGTATAATTTTAATTTAAGTTTAGATTGTTATTTTGTATAGAAGTAAATTTTACTCATTCATATAAGTTATATTTGTGAAACTTACAGTTAATAAGATTTAAAAAATCACTTAATTTTTAGGAATGTGTATTGTAGGAAATGAAAA